>CM051695.1:27868774-27903774 GCA_028022725.1 Lycodopsis pacificus
ACAGGTCTTATGCTATCTTCGCTGGCCGAAGTAGCCGTGTTGTCTTTTTGAGTCAAGGCCCTCTCACTCCACCGGGACGAATTTCTTCCACGATTCCTCCCCGTGTTTTCTTTTTGTGCACATTCCGGCAAAGCAGCAGCTGAAAAACTCGCTCCTTCCCGAAGATTTCCGATGAGACGTACGGACCACAGCGTCTCAATCCGATGTTAAATCATCCTCTCTGCAGCGAGGATTGATCACGTCCAGCGCCAGCTCCAGAACGAGCCGCGTCAACGGACCGAAACAGCCGCCGCTTAAACAGCCGCGCTGATCTACAAGCAGCCCCACTTTTTCCTTCAGGACAAAGAAAGCACGATTCTCAGCGGCCACTCTCCCCGCCACAAAGAAGCGTCTCCAACGTGAGTTCATTGTGCATCTGGGCTAGCTTAGCTTAAATTAACTTAAAGTTCATTCAAGTTAATTCATGTATATGTTGATATTCCCGTGTTTTTGGTGTGTTTCGTTACTATTGCGTAATATCAAGGTATTGCGCAACACTCAGCGGGCCCCAGCTCCGCTCCACTGTGCATTGCCCGTATTCTGTTCGCGTTAAAGACACCGTCGCAGTATACGGAGGTAAATACACAAACATCACGGACCAGAGAAGTCCCTTTGTATTGTGTATTAACTGCATTGACTGTTTTCTTTGGGATTATTTTTCATTCATTTGTATTCAACTTTGTGGGATATTTCTCTCTTCATTAACTCGGCTCTGTGAGTGAGCTGAGTGCCGTGTTCATCACTGTCTAAGCTGCCGACAGTTCAAGACGACAACGGCATGCTTATGCGTGAGAGAATAACGTACTTATGCTCCTCAGGATATCGCAGCAGAAGTTTGATTTATGTTGACTTACGATTTCTCTCCACCTTTTCTTGGCTCACCCTCCTGCCAACACAGCAGGAGGTGACCCCCTCTCTCTCTGACCCTCTCTCTCTCACACGTGCTCACACACAGCGACCCCCCCCCTCTCCTCCGCCAGTTTGCCCAAGTCACTCGACTAGGCCATCTAGTGGTGGGTCACGGTAGCATCTTAAGGTTCACCCCCCCCCCCAGTTTGTCTAAGTCCCTCGACTACGCCATCTGGTGGTGTTCAGCGGTAATACCTTAAGACCTCCCCCCTTTTAACCCACAGTCTCACCCCCCTTCCTTTTATACGCAGACACACACACACATACACATACACACATACTTATATACACACCCTCCTCCTCTTTTATTTCATTTCTTTAGATATTAGGTACATAAGATTGTATAATGGCGTTTGTTGATTGCGATATTAATTGATCTGATCTTTTATTATTCTAATTTAATAAACTCTAGTATACTTTAAAGAGCAGTCGTCTGTGATTAATGGTGCATATGTATGTGATGATCTGTATGTTGTAGCCTGCGCTCGGATTCCACACCTTCACTGTCACTGATGAGTGACTACTAATTATGAGACTTAGTTTTATCGTTTGGTTATCGGTCCCTGTTCGCAGGGTGGTGCCCCGTTATTATTAATAATCATTAATAATTGTTATTCACATTAATAATTCTATTGATGTCAAGAATTCGGTTTCTTAAAGCTGATAACTCAAACACAAGCCCCTATTGATCCCAACAAAGTGGTGCCCCGTGTGAGGCTACGTTATTACAGTTATTACAATATATATGCACATTAATCCATAATTAATTTTGAATAATTAATTTTCAAAAAATATTGTTTTTTCGAAAAATTATTTTTTTCCTTCTTTTGAATGATCCACAGTCCTGAAACTTATTTCCCAAAATAGGTAGGCTTTGATCTTCAAAATCTTCTCTTATTGTGAGTTAATTTTTGATTTTAATTGTTGATTTTTAATCTTAATTTTAATTGAACTTTAATTTCCTTTCAACGTTTAATTATTCGTTTCATTTCGTAAACTAACAGCCAGCTGTGTAGTAGATTTGATCGTTTAGTTTGTAATACCAATACTTTGCTTGTTTTTCTTAAATCCCCTCAAAGCAGTACACACAGCTGTCACAGGCCCAAAGTGCTAAACCACATTAGCATTTTCGCACCTCTGGCTGCAAAGCAGTAGTGATACCCTCAGAGCAGCAGCAGTAGAAACGGAAGTCAGAGAGCTACACGTTTCACTGTGCGCCTGCGTGAATAGTAACACTAACAGTAACTAACACCTAACAGTAGAAATCAGTTCAACGCAGAACTAGACATTTCACTGAGAACCGTAAACACTAACAGTTTCCGTTCTAACACTAGGGAATTAACAACCATTGGGAGCCGCGCTCATTAGAGAGAATGACCGACGAGCAATCCCCCATTCCTGGAGCTGTAGCTCCAGAAGACACCGCATTGCGAGATGCGGTGGCTGATGTCCTCAGACTCTCAGCAAGCGAAAGAGAGTACTTTGCGAAATACACTGCTGTCCTATGTGACGAGCAGTTAGAGCAGCTGGTGGCTTATGTAAATAACCCATCAGGTAAGCGAGAGCGCCTGATTCAGGAAGTAATCGGCGAAATACTGCTCATCTATCATCAGAAAATGCAGCTGCAAGCTGCCCGCACCCGGGCACAGAGCGACGAGCAGCAACGCGAGATCTGGACACTCCGAACAGAGGTTCAGGAGCTGTCACGCGACTGTAGAGCCCTACAGTCAGAAAATAGTAGCCTGCGCAGTGACCTCAGAGAGGTCAACCTAGAACTATCTAAAGCGTTAGAGAGTAATGACAAACTGAAAGCGCTTCAAGGTGCTCCAGCAGCCCCGGTAGGTACCGCTACCTCCTATCGAGCCCCTCAGCCCAGTCATTTCTTGTTCTCAGGTCCCTCATTCCCCGAGAGCCGACCCATCTTGCGTCTCGACAAACCGCGTTCCCCAACTAGAAGGAGAGAGGACCAACACCAGGTCCTAGCCAGCCTAGGTAGCTTCAAACCCACCTCAGGCGAACGCAATCCTCCACGCAGTTCACGCGCGCGACCAGAACTGACCTCATCCCCCTCAGGGAGGGAGGATGACCGTCGTTACCACCATCGCGAGTATGGAGACTCAGACGACTCGGACGGCCCAGGCCCCATCAACCTTGGAGGCCTGCGTACCCGGCAGATTGAGTCTCTAGCAAAAGACGTAGAACGCTTCAATCCCGATAATCACGACTCGAGCATCGATGACTACCTAAGGGAGATCGATCGCTGCCTCCTCGACTTATCACGCCCCTCAGCGCGCGAAAAACTCAAGCTAGTGTGGAAAACCACGACTCGAAACGTCCACGTTTTCATGGAAACGCTCCAGCCGAGCATCCGCGACCGCTATTCATCCCTTTGTCACGCCCTTAGGGAGGAGTACTCCCTGTACACCGACCCAGCTTCTGCCACCCTCAGCGCCTTCGCCATTTCCCAGAGAAAGCTAGAGTCCCCGAGAGACTACTTCAGGCGCTTGAGATCTGCATACTTCCAGGGACGTAACGCCCCAGGTCTAGAAGAAGACCACGCCTTTAAGTCGCTATTTCTGCACAATCTCCACGACAACGTGAGATACGACGTTACCATGCACTGCAGAACGAGTAACCTCACCATGCCAGAGATTAGGAAATATGCGCAACTTGCATGGAAGACGACGAGAGGCCTTGGCCTAGCGAGCCCTGGTCACCCCCGAGGAACAAACGACCGTGGCGGTCGAAGGACCCACGGGACGGTGAAAGACGCCCTCAAGGGCAACATCAGGTAACACTGACTCGCAGCCCACCTGACTAAGCCGAGTGATCTCTCCCCCTGCTGCCAAGTCGACGTGGTAGGGGGGGGGAAGAGAACTCAGCCCACTTCCGGAAACGACCACTCCCAATTTCGCACCTCGTTCTTCAACCTTCTTGGGCGACCTTGTCCGCAAAGGCAATGCCCGTTATGTATATATCTATACATATTCTTTAGTCTTACTGGGGGGTCATAACACTCTTGCTCTACCCGACTCCGGGTCAGAAACGAGCCTCATGTGTTCCCCCACCTTTTCGCATTCACCTCTAGGGTGCCACACCCTTAGAAACCCTTCGAGGCCCTTTCGAGCACCCTCGCTCGTAAAATCTTTCGTCAACTAAGCCTTGTTCTCCTGCTCTGTCAGCATGATCCACCTCCAGCTGGTTCAACGAAGCCACCGCCTTCTTTCAGCCGAGTCACCGCCCGGGCCTGTCTAGTAGCCAGTGCCGTAGGTAACTGAACTTGACTTGCACGCCGGACCTGTCTCCATCTTTAATTAGGAGGGTGGGGGGAGGGACATATCACCAGCCTGCCATGACACACTCCAGAGTGAAACTGTTCGCGACGTTTCCCTGAGTGCTGACGGTAACCTGGGGGGTATGCCCCCTCGCCACTTGAACAGCGCGAGGGGGGTGGGCTCTGACAACAGAAGCTTAGAGAGATGCACTTCACAGGAAGTACACTCTAATCTTGCCAGTGTCGAAACCAACCGGCCGAATGGCGGCTTACTTATTGACTACTAACATTTAGCTGCATGCCTCAACTCGCCCTGTCGACATGCACTAACTGCTAACACATCCAACTTGAACCAGAACAGTTGCATGACCTGCAAAACGTTCATTGTAACTGTAACCTGATGCTCCACTGTCATAAACAACCCTTTGCATGCTTTATAGACTCTACCAGAAGTAACCAAAGAAGACATAACCTAGGTCGTAGCAGTCAGATTTATCCCAGGACCTCATCCGAGAAGGCTCAGCTACCAACAGCTTGAGCAGCGAAACCCCAGCCTAGCTGGTCACACTAGCCGTGTTATCAAGATCTGTAAATCTGCTACCACTACTGTTATGCAACCTTCATAGGTACACCTGGCCTATAGTCTTAGCAACGCAACTCCAACATCGATAGATTCAAAACTTAGACACAGGACTCGCTCTAAATCTACCGATTAGAGAGAGATAGACGCACACATCATGCACTCATAGATCCAGAAATGACAGACTAAACTGATTCCCTCCTATTCATAACACCACGTAGACAACCTACGACTGCTCCGCCGACGGACTCCAGTCCTGTCTAGGAGTTGAACCAGTAACCACTGCATTCCCCTCACCTGCTTCTTGTCTTTCTATTCTTTCCTTCTATCTCTTTTGTGTTTTGTTTTGTTTTATTTGGGTTGTTACTTTCTTTGACACTATGCCACAATGCTAGATTATCACGACATCATAATAGCGATTGAATTATTTGGGAATAATGTGTTGCTCACCTATGATTTGAATTGTGTATGATAGTAGATGTAGGTAAAAGTAGTTAAAGTCATCTGCCCAGATGCCACCTTAGTCCTCTGCCCAGATGCCAATGAACCATGAACTTGAACGCTATGAACCTTGAACTCTATGAACTTGAACACTGCCTGTTTTAACCACTGCTTTTGTCTCAGGAATACTTGGACTGTCTCACCTCTTCAGGTATTCCCACCACATGGACGCACGTGCCAGCCCTGGGTTTGCTCTAAAGACCGTAACCTGCATCCCGCTCTTCAGAGCAAAGGGGGGATGTTGGGGTCTGAGCATATGGCTGCACATGTGCTGTGAACGAAGAAAATCAGGCCTTCCCTTTTGCAAGCAAAGGTTTCATCCTGATTGTGGTTTGATGAGCACCAAACCCCCTCTGAAGGACTTTCACATTAGGGTGTGAATTCCCCCCCCCCCCCAAAAAACTATGGTTCCTGAAGTCACCTGAGAGCACCGCTGCAACCTCATTGGCCGAGAGCCAAGACAGCACCAGGACCCCTGTGGTTCAGCCACTGTTCAACAAAACTGACTGCAGTTCACACCTCCACGCTTTTTCCCTTCGACCTCGGTCGAGCAAGGGAGCAATCGCTGTTCTTCACCCTGGACATCCGTCCCTGGGACGCAAGGAGACGCATCAGCTTTCTCCCCCCCCCCAGCATCGCGCTGTCGACGAAAGCCTCGAACCCTCACCAAACCCTGACAGGTCTTATGCTATCTTCGCTGGCCGAAGTAGCCGTGTTGTCTTTTTGAGTCAAGGCCCTCTCACTCCACCGGGACGAATTTCTTCCACGATTCCTCCCCGTGTTTTCTTTTTGTGCACATTCCGGCAAAGCAGCAGCTGAAAAACTCGCTCCTTCCCGAAGATTTCCGATGAGACGTACGGACCACAGCGTCTCAATCCGATGTTAAATCATCCTCTCTGCAGCGAGGATTGATCACGTCCAGCGCCAGCTCCAGAACGAGCCGCGTCAACGGACCGAAACAGCCGCCGCTTAAACAGCCGCGCTGATCTACAAGCAGCCCCACTTTTTCCTTCAGGACAAAGAAAGCACGATTCTCAGCGGCCACTCTCCCCGCCACAAAGAAGCGTCTCCAACGTGAGTTCATTGTGCATCTGGGCTAGCTTAGCTTAAATTAACTTAAAGTTCATTCAAGTTAATTCATGTATATGTTGATATTCCCGTGTTTTTGGTGTGTTTCGTTACTATTGCGTAATATCAAGGTATTGCGCAACACTCAGCGGGCCCCAGCTCCGCTCCACTGTGCATTGCCCGTATTCTGTTCGCGTTAAAGACACCGTCGCAGTATACGGAGGTAAATACACAAACATCACGGACCAGAGAAGTCCCTTTGTATTGTGTATTAACTGCATTGACTGTTTTCTTTGGGATTATTTTTCATTCATTTGTATTCAACTTTGTGGGATATTTCTCTCTTCATTAACTCGGCTCTGTGAGTGAGCTGAGTGCCGTGTTCATCACTGTCTAAGCTGCCGACAGTTCAAGACGACAACGGCATGCTTATGCGTGAGAGAATAACGTACTTATGCTCCTCAGGATATCGCAGCAGAAGTTTGATTTATGTTGACTTACGATTTCTCTCCACCTTTTCTTGGCTCACCCTCCTGCCAACACAGCAGGAGGTGACCCCCTCTCTCTCTGACCCTCTCTCTCTCACACGTGCTCACACACAGCGACCCCCCCCCTCTCCTCCGCCAGTTTGCCCAAGTCACTCGACTAGGCCATCTAGTGGTGGGTCACGGTAGCATCTTAAGGTTCACCCCCCCCCCCAGTTTGTCTAAGTCCCTCGACTACGCCATCTGGTGGTGTTCAGCGGTAATACCTTAAGACCTCCCCCCTTTTAACCCACAGTCTCACCCCCCTTCCTTTTATACGCAGACACACACACACATACACATACACACATACTTATATACACACCCTCCTCCTCTTTTATTTCATTTCTTTAGATATTAGGTACATAAGATTGTATAATGGCGTTTGTTGATTGCGATATTAATTGATCTGATCTTTTATTATTCTAATTTAATAAACTCTAGTATACTTTAAAGAGCAGTCGTCTGTGATTAATGGTGCATATGTATGTGATGATCTGTATGTTGTAGCCTGCGCTCGGATTCCACACCTTCACTGTCACTGATGAGTGACTACTAATTATGAGACTTAGTTTTATCGTTTGGTTATCGGTCCCTGTTCGCAGGGTGGTGCCCCGTTATTATTAATAATCATTAATAATTGTTATTCACATTAATAATTCTATTGATGTCAAGAATTCAGTTTCTTAAAGCTGATAACTCAAACACAAGCCCCTATTGATCCCAACAACTGTATGTATGTTTACAAGACAAATTTCCTTCGGGACAATAAAGTCTATCTTATTTTATCTTATCTCATCTTATCTTATCTTATCTCATCTTATCTTATCTTATCTTATTTTATATTATCTTATATTATCATATCTTATTTTATCTTATTTTATTTTATCTTATTTTATCTTATCTTATCTTATTTTATATTATCTTATATTATCTTATCTTATCTTATTTTATCTTATCTTGTCTTATTTTATCTTATCGTATCTTATCTTATTTTATATTATCTTATCTTATTTTATATTATCTTATCTTATCTTATCTTATTTTATCTTATTTTATCTTATTTTATCTTATCTTATCTTATCTTGTCTTATCTTATCTTATCTTGTCTTGTCTTGTCTTGTCTTATTTTATCTTATCTTATCTTGTCTTATCTTATCTTGTCTTATCTTGTCTTATTTTATCTTATCTTATCTTGTCTTATCTTATCTTGTCTTATCTTGTCTTATTTTATCTTATCTTATCTTATCTTGTCTTATTTTATCTTATTTTATCTTATCTTGTCTTATTTTATCTTATCTTATCTTATCTTATCTTGTCTTGTCTTGTCTTATCTTATTTTATCTTATCTTGTCTTATTTTATCTTATCTTATCTTATCTTATTTTATCTTATCTTGTCTTATTTTATCTTATCTTATTTTATATTATCTTATCTTATCTTATCTTATCTTATCTTATTTTATCTTATTTTATCTTATCTTATCTTATCTTGTCTTATCTTGTCTTGTCTTGTCTTATTTTATCTTATTTTATCTTATCTTGTCTTGTCTTGTCTTGTCTTATTTTATCTTATCTTATCTTATCTTATCTTATTTTATCTTATCTTGTCTTATTTTATCTTATCTTATCTTGTCTTATCTTGTCTTATTTTATCTTGTCTTATCTTATTTTATCTTATCTTGTCTTATTTTATCTTATCTTATCTTATCTTATCTTATCTTATCTTGTCTTATCAAACCTCTGTAATCTGAAGCATCGAACCGTGGCAGCCTGTTACTCTGGATTAAGGATTACCCACCAAACGGATTATTCCTGCGTTTTGTTGCGTGCAGATATGACACCACACAGGCAGGATGATGATGATGATGATGATGATGTCATAAATATCATTAGTTCATTTGTGTCTCAAACTTAATCCCAATAAAATGAGAATGTCCTCGATAGGTTCTGTTATGTTCTTTCATATCTGTTGTTCGTCATTATACAGTCTTACACATATCAAGTAATCCACGAAAGAATAAATCACATAAATGAATAAAGTGCCTCTGATCAGAGGTTTGACTTTGGCCGGTTGGAGGGCCGTCCATGGCTTTTGTTAACAGACTTTGTTATTTTGTTTCCTCTTTTTTAAGAGTCCTTGAACTAATAATGTTTGATAATGTGGCTCTGGTGCATTCAAGTCGAGATCATTCACTTTGTCTGCTGTCAAAAAAAAGTCATAATATAAAATGAATCTGAGCTTCTCCTGCCTCATGGTTTTATTTATTCATGCTGCAGCATCGACAGCTGAGACAGAGAGAGAGGACTCAGACACCCACTACCAGGAGGAGGAGGAGGAGGAGGAGGAGGAGGAGGAGGAGGAGGAGGAGGAGGAGGAGGAGGAGGAGGTCCTCTCTCATCAACACCCTCAGCCAATGGAGAACCCAGCAGAGGAGACACTTCAGCCGTCTCTCCGGACCGGTGCTCGTAATCACACCGGGAGGTTTGGTTAATGCTCCGGTTGTGATTACGGGACTCTGTCTTCTTTAAGCTGCAGAGGATCCAGAAGGAGAATGCTGCTTCACGGACGGAGGGATTTCTGCGCCTTGAGAGGAATTTGAAAAGCTGAACGTGAGTTTCCTGTATTCTTATTTATATCTGTTAGTATTTTAGATTTTATCTGACGATGAATGTGTGAGTCAGTGGATGAGTTGACCTTCTATGATTATGTATGAAAACTGGTTTTAAAGAGGGTTTCACTGGAGGAGCGCTGCAACCCATCAAATCTGAACTGTAACAACCACAATTATAAATATATGAAGCGATGTGTTATGTGATGCTAAAGTAATACCACTGTTAATAAGTGTCAACGTGTCGGCTGGAAAGTGATTTCTTTCTCCTTTTCGTCTTTGCATCCGAGGAGTATTGGCTGGATGTGCGCGAGGTTTCTGCATGACCGCGCGCTGCAGACAGACAACTAAAGCCGGAGGATACGACATGTGAAAGTGAACAGATAGCTGCGTCTTTGTTGTATTTATGAAACATGGAGCACTCAAAAACTGAATACATTTGAATTTTATTCAACATTGATTGAAGAAATATGGATATTTTCAATGAATAAGCAGCATTTTTTAAATCAAATTGCTCATGGGCTCGCTGGAGGCTCCTGTGAGGATCAGTTTGACATTTAATGTCGAAAAAATGACTTCAGCACATTCAAAAACTGACAACAGGATGTAAATGTACATTATACTCAATGCTTAAGCATCCTGGCATTGCATATTTATAGAATAAAATGTATTAAAGTGTAACTGAAGGAGGATGTCCAGGAAGCCGCCTCACTTTGCCGCACGTGTAGATTTGTGTCTCTGCAGATTAAAGACGCCACGATGACCAGCTGGGGTTTGTTTACTACTACAGCTGTTTATAGAGGCCAGATTATGATGTCATCTCTTGCCTGCTGGAGTAGAGTCCATCATCTGAAATCCATCCATCCATCGTCCAGCCATCATCCATTATATATCATCCATCATCCATCCATCATTCTTTATACATCATCCATCATCCATCCATCATCCATTATACATCATCCATCATCCATCCATCATCCATCCATCATCCATCATCCATCCATCATCCATCCATCATCCTTCATCCATCCATCATCCATCCATCATCCATCCATCATCCAGCCATCATCCATCCATCATCCATCATCCATCCATCATCCTTCATGCATCATCCATCCATCATCCTTTATGCATCATCCATCATCCATCCATCCATCATCCACCATCTTTAACATCATCCATCCATCATCTTTTATACATCATCTGAAATCCATCCATCATCTATCATCCATCATCCTTTATACATCATCCATCATCCATCCATCATCCATCCATCATCCTTTATACATCATCCATCATCCATCCATCATCCATTATACATCATCCATCCATCCTTTATACATCATCCATCATCCATCCATCATCCATCCATCATCCATCATCCATCCATCATCCATCATCCATCCATCATCCTTCATGCATCATCCATCCATCATCCTTTATGCATCATCCATCCATCCATCATCCACCATCTTTAACATCATCAATCCATCATCTTTTATACATCATCTGAAATCCATCCATCATCCATCCATCATCTATCATCCATCATCCTTTATACATCATCCATCATCCATCCATCATCCTTTATACATCATCCATCATCCTTTATACATCATCTGAAATCCATCCATCCATCCATCCATCAGCCATCCATTCATCATCCATCATCCATCATCCATCCACCATCCATCCATCAATCCATCAGCCATCCATTCATCATTCACCATCCATCCATCCATCATCTATCATCCATCATCCTTTGTACATCATCTGAAATCCATCCATCCATCCATCCGCCATCCATTCATCATTCATCATCCATCATCTATCATCCATCCATCATCCATCCATCCATCCATCATCCATCCATCCATCATCCATTCACAATCCATCCATTGATCAACATCCGTTCATCATCCATATCCTACCCATCATCCATCCATCCATTCATCCAAAGCTCTGTAATTTCTCACACACAAAGAAACTCCTCTCTCTTTGCTACTGTTGTTGTTTTGACATGTGAAAGAAAACAAGCAGTTTAGTGACTCTGACATCTTTCTGTTTGTTTTAATTTCAGGTTATGAAGTGAATGTTGAAGCGGCAGTTTATCCAATGACTGAGAGCAGCACTCCGACCATGTTGGACCAAACCGAACCGGCTCGCTGCACCGTGTGCTGCTGTACGCTGGCACACAAAGTCCTCATGGTGCTCTTCATGGTGCTGCTGATTCTCGCCATCTTGTTTGGGAACTTGGTGACTCTGGCTGTGGTTCTCGGGACCAAACACTTCCACACGCCGCAGGGATACCTGAAGGCGTCCCTCGCCGTGGCTGATCTGGCGGTGGGGATATTCGTGGTGCCGCTCTCCGTCTACGCCGAGGTCTACCTCATGGTGACCGACTCGGCGCCGGAGTGGACTTCATACAACTCGCAGTCGGTGAGTTTCCACCCGTGCAACGTCATCGGCCCCATCTTTGCCGGGTGCACCTTGGTCTCCATCACGACCATTTCCCTGCTGACGATCGAGAGGAGCATCGCCGTGTTGAGGCCGCTGCACAAAGACTCTGTGATTACGCGGAAAAGGACCACGATCCTCATCGTCCTCTCCTGGGTGGGGAGCTTCTTCTTGGCGGTGTCTCCGATGGTTTTCAGCAGCGAGATCGCTCTGGAGTACAACTCCTGCAGCCGGATGTGCAATTACGCGCTGGGCACCATCGGCGAGTTCCCGAGCCAGGCCTGGAAAATCCTCCTCCTCTTCCCGGTGTTTGACTTCACCCTCCTCGGTGGAACGGTGGTCATTAACATCATCTCTCTGTCCAGCATCAGGCAGCACTCGAGGCGGAGGAAACACCTGGCCGGGAGAGAGTGCCAAAGCACCACCAAACCTACTTTCTCTGACATCAAAGCAGCCAGAACAATTGGGACGCTGACTGTGGCGTTCACCGCCTCATTCACCCCCATCGCCGTCTTTGTGGTCGGGAACGTTTTGGGGAATAAATGGTGCAACTTTTCCTTTTTTGCCTTCTGGATTTTAGCCACCAACAGTTGCTGGAATGTCATAATTTACAGCGTGAGGGATCAGAAGTTCAGACTTTGCGCTCACAAGCTCCTCATGCCTTTCCAGAGAAAAAACACAACCAAAGGCTAAAATAATTCAGGAACCAAAGACTTGAGTTGAGGATCATTTAGCTGTTTGTTTGTCACTCAAGTCTTTGTTCAACACACACATTGTGTGTCTGGTTAGGAGACATGTCTGCATGTTTTGTGGATTGCTGTTGTGGAGATCCGTCAGTAAAAAGCATGGTAAGTTTTCAGATCACCAATGTTGATATTTAATGTCTATCTTTCTGGCATTTGTCTTGTTCTGTGTTACGGAAGCCTGTTTTACTCTGTGGAATGGTTGTTTTATCTGAGTGTGATCAATTAAAAAATTTGATTCAAACAGAATCTGATTGCTGATTGCGCAGTGGATGTTTAAATGCTTGTCTCATGCACGATATATTTTATTTCAGTAGGCCTTTAGTCATCACATATTACACAATAAGAACTATATACACAGTACATTCTACAAATATACTATATGTATTGTTATACTATACACCAGGGTAAGATAATACTGAATTTAGTTATAACGATTATATTATTTATAACCCATTTATTAATTATAGAAGCTTATCTATTTCAAAGCACACTGTCTTTGGAGTGGAAAAACACAGTAGCACCCATTCAGAATTGTCAGATTTTTTAAAAATGTATTTTTAAAGTATTGTAAGATTTGGCGACATCTAGTGGTGAAGTTGCAGATAACAACCAACTGAAACGCTCCCCGTGTGCTGTGGCCGACACGAAAACACATCAAATGTTAATGAGCTTATCGAGACAAGGTTTGGTTTGTCTGTTCTGGGCAACTTTAGAAACATGGCAGACGGCTCTGTGAAGAGAACCAACTCCATATGTAGATATAAGGAAGATCAAACTTAATTTCCAGGTGACAATACACTCAAAAATATACTCATTAATATTATATTCTATGTCTTCCAATAGATCCCCTAAAAACACTGTTTACCCTAACCTTTAACACTGTTGGCTAACCCTAACTTGTTTTGTTGCCTAAACCTAACATTGGTTTTTGTGCCTAAACTAAACGTTCGTTTGCTGCCTAAACATAACTATCTGTTGCCTAAACTTAACGGCCGTTTGTTGCATAAACCTAACGTTGGTTTTGATGTCTAAACTTAACATTCGTTTGTTGTCTAAACTTAACATTCGTTTGTTGTCTAAACTTAACGTTTATTTGTTGTCTAAACTTAACATTTGTTTGTTGCCTAAACGTAACTTTGTGTGTTGTTTAAACTTAATGTTTGTTTGTTGCCTAAACGTAACTTTGTGTGTTGTTTAAACTTAATGTTTGTTTGTTGCCTAAACTTAACATTCGTTTTGTTGCCTGAACCTAACTTTCCTTTTGAAGCATATTGTTGAAAAATAATCCGGGCCGAGCGACAGAAAATAAATGAAACCAATAGATTGCATTTCGTGACTATTTCACAAACTGCGGTGAACTGCGGTCTTTTCGTAACAACCGAAAAAAGCTTCCACAGTTGTTGCGGTATGAAACTGTGACGTTTTGTCACCGTGCTAACGGTAAAATCGGTAAATCTCAACATCCCTATTCAGCAGTGAAAACAGGTAACAGAAGATATCGAAAGAACCACCGCATTACCTGGAGACCGAGACAGAAGATTATTCACCGTTAAATCATGACATATATTCACCATTCTAGCTGTGAAGGCTGGACAGGAGATTTCTACAAGCTGTACAAGCTGATATCAGCATCCAAAGCTGAGCAAAAAAAACATAAAAGTACACATATAAAATGCGTTTGTGTGTGTTTCTGACATCTTGTTCAAGTCCTTCTGCTCCTAAATGATTGAGAGGAAAGAAAAACGCAAGGCTGTTCTGTTTCTAAAAATCCTGGCCGACTATCACAGAGCAGAAAGCACATTCCTCTCACTCCACATTACCGCTTACTCTACAACACAAGAACAGAAGAAGTTGAACCTTCATATCTCTGGCGAGTGTTGCATTCATCTCTCAGAAGCTGCAGAGGGAAGAAGAAAGAAAATGTGATCAACTACTGTGGACGACATCACTTCCTGTCGTGTTCACTGACCCTGCTGAGTCACGGAGCGGATGAATAGGAAACGAGGAGAAGATGGAAAGAGAGCGTCGCTGTCCTCGGCTTCAATATTTATAAAGCTCATGACTGATTCTGAGAGGTTTTTAGAGTAAGAACAGCTCGTTCTCAGCAGTGACAAGCAATTGTCTGAAGTGATTTAGTGTATTATCGAACACAGGATAGTGTGTATCCAGAGTGAAACCAAAACTAAACGTTATTTGTTATTAGTAAATAAGTTAAATTATATATTATATTATATATTAATGTGTTAGTATCAGTGCACATTCTTCTGCAGAACGAGTACTTTTACTTTTGGTACTTCAGTGCTTAAGTTTGTGCAAAGTGAGATACATTTAGGAGCAGGATGTCGACGTGTTCTTCCTTGAGGCCCCAGTCTGTTTATTGGAATGGATTTTCCTTCATTAAAGGGACGTTCTATCTACATGATGAATATTTGTCAGCTTAAGTTGATTTTTTTACTCGAGGTTTAGGTTTGTCAGACTGACTGTAATTAAGCTTTCACCAGGCACAGCTTAAAGAGTCTTAGAGCAAATACTGTCGCCGACAGATTTAAATTCAACACACGACTGACCTGAAAAAAACCAGACATTTCTGTGACATTTGGCTGCGCGTGCTCGAGCCAAACATGGAGCGCTTGTTAGCTGAAGCTTGAGAGCAGAAAGTGTGTGTTGAATGCGGCGTTGAAGGCGAACGGTTGAAGCAGTTAAATCTGGTTGTGAGGCTTCAACACTGTGACACTGAAATCCATATCGACACGAGCTTCTAAAGCTCCTCGACAAAGCTCCCTGCTGCTCTGCTGCCGGAGATATGGAGGACACAGAACAACAAAAGTGTGTCAAATCCTTCCCACCCAAACTCAAACCTGCAGATTACTTTTACTAACAACCCGTAAACCCCTAAATCCAAACTTTACCCAAACTCATTTGAGAGAGAAAATGAAGAACGACATGTTAGAGTCGTAACCAGGAGACAACTTCCTGTTCTATAAAGTGAAGCCGATGCTTCATGTGTTAAAGCTGCATTCTCTCTAGTGTGTGTGTGAGTGTGTAAACAGGTGTGTGTGTGTGTGTGTAAACAGGTGTGTGCGTGTGTCTGTGTGTGTGTGTGTAAACAGGTGTGTGCGTGTGTGTAAACAGGTGTGTGTGTTTGTGTAAACAAGTGTGTGTGTGTGTGTGTGTGTGTGTGTGTGTGTGTAAACAGGTGTGTGTGTGTGTAAACAGGTGTGTGTGTTTGTGTGTGTGTGTGTGTGTAAACAGGTGTGTGTGTGTGAGTGTGTAAACAGGTGTGTGTGTTTGTGTAAACAGGTGTGTGTGTAAACGTGTGTGTGTTTGTGTAAACAGGTGTGTGTGTGTTTGTGTAAACAGGTGTGTGTGTGTGTAAACAGGTGTGTGTGTGTGTGTAAACAGGTGTGTGTGTGTGTGTAAACAGGTGTGTGTGTGTGTGTGTAAACAGGTGTGTGTGTGTGTGTGTAAACAGGTGTGTGTGTGTGTGTAAACAGGTGTGTGTGTGTTTGTGTAAACAGGTGTGTGTGTGTGTAAACAGGTGTGTGTGTGTAAACAGGTGTGTGTGTGTGTGTAAACAGGTGTGTGTGTGTGTGTGTGTAAACAGGTGTGTGTGTGTGTGTGTGTAAACAGGTGTGTGTGTGTAAACAGGTGTGTGCGTGTGTCTGTGTGTGTGTGTGTAAACAGGTGTGTGTGTGTGTGTAAACAGGTGTGTGCGTGTGTGTAAACAGGTGTGTGCGTTTGTGTAAACAGGTGTGTGTGTTTGTGTAAACAGGTGTGTGTGTGTGTGTGTGTGTGTGTAAACAGGTGTGTGTGTTTGTGTGTGTGTGTGTGTGTGTAAACAGGTGTGTGTGTGTGAGTGTGTAAACAGGTGTGTGTGTTTGTGTAAACAGGTGTGTGTGTAAACGTGTGCGTGTGTGTGTAAACAGGTGTGTGTGTTTGTGTAAACAGGTGTGTGTGTGTTTGTGTAAACAGGTGTGTGTGTGTGTAAACAGGTGTGTGTGTGTAAACAGGTGTGTGTGTGTGTGTGTGTAAACAGGTGTGTGTGTGTGTGTAAACAGGTGTGTGTGTGTGTGTGTGTAAACAGGTGTGTGTGTGTGTAAACAGGTGTGTGTGTGTGTGTGTGTGTAAACAGGTGTGTGTGTGTGTGTAAACAGGTGTGTGTGTGTGTGTGTGTAAACAGGTGTGTGTGTGTTTGTGTAAACAGGTGTGTGTGTGTAAACAGGTGTGTGTGTGTGTGTAAACAGGTGTGTGTGTGTGTGTAAACAGGTGTGTGTGTGTGTGTGTGTAAACAGGTGTGTGTGTGTTTGTGTAAACAGGTGTGTGTGTGTAAACAGGTGTGTGTGTGTGTGTGTAAACAGGTGTGTGTGTGTGTGTAAACAGGTGTGTGTGTGTGTGTGTGTGTAAACAGGTGTGTGTGTGTTTGTGTAAACAGGTGTGTGTGTGTGTAAACAGGTGTGTGTGTGTGTAAACAGGTGTGTGTGTGTAAACAGGTGTGTGTGTGTGTAAACAGGTGTGTGTGTTTGTGTAAACAGGTGTGTGTGTGTAGTCCGTGTGTGTGTGTGGTCCAATCAGTCAAATTGATCTCAGCTGGACTCCAATCAAAATGAGGAGAAATCAAATGAGGTGATTGAAGAGAAATGGAGTTTCTCATTATGGGGAGTTGATTAAAGATTGATGATTCATTTAAACGACTGTTAAATGATTTCACTCTGAAAGCTTTGTTTATTTGACGGAGTTTGACGCACGACAATTTAGTTTGAAGCTTTAGCGACCAATAAAAACTCACTCATGCTTTTGCCGTGATTTTACGTCATGTGATCTGTGAAAAGAAGTTGAATGAACTCTGAAGTAAAGAGGTCAAAATGAAACAGCAAAGCACGGTTTACGGTTTGTACTAGCTTCTCATTTGCCTTCATCAGTGTGTTGATTCTTTAAATAAACGTCATTTGTTTGGTGGATGAGTCAAACAAACAGGAAGTCACGATGTCATTATTACCGATCGAAATGAAGGTTGAAACTAAACAAATAGACAAACATGATCCTTTATTTTTGCATAAAACATCTGGTGAAGTTACACTCGTACATTCAGGGAACAGAATCTGGTATTGTGGTGGAAACACTGGTCTCCTGGGAACTCTGGCTGGTGTGAGAGGTTTTATTGAGGAGGCAGACTTCACTGCGGTTCAAAACAAGTCTAGATTTCTCTGTCAACCTCCTGAAAGTCTTCGAGGCAGAATCCCCCAAAGAGGCAGCATCACAGGAGGAGGAGGAGGAGGAGGAGGAGGAAGAAGAAGAGGAGGAGGACTGACGTCAGTAGGACTTCTTCCAGGACCGGAGGTACAGCTGGAAGGGGACGAGGGGGTTTCTGTTCTTCAGACTCGGGTGGAAAATATCAAAATCTGCCCTCCTCACTCGCTGCAGGTAGTCCTCCAACACCACCTGCAGCACACAACACCACAGAAGAAGAGTCCGCTTTAAAAGCACAAAGATGAGCGGCTAATCGTCTAACGAGTGTGGCATTAGCTGGCCAACTCATTTACTCTTATATCGTTTGTTTCTCATATTCTATTGTATATTATGTCTTTATGCTATTGCACTGTGTTTATCGTCAAATTCCTTCCTTGGCAATAAACCGTTTATGATTCTGATGGCAGGCAGCTGGTTAGCAAGTTAGCTAGCTAGCCAACTTGCTAATTCCACCACTTTAATGCTCGGTGTAACGGTCAGGCTAATATTAGCCGAGCTACAATCATCAGCTACGACCATGCTTCTTTTGTACAAGTCGAATGACCACAGAAAACAGTTAAATGTCCGACTTACTCCTCTTCTGTTTCTATGGTTATCATCTTGTGTATTATTAATAGACATGGAAACAGCGCCATCGGTTGGCCCTGAGGCCACTCGTGGTACTGCACCACAAACAACTATTTGTTTGTTTTTAATTAGTGAAACTTTCCTCGAGCTCAGAAAAAGTTAAGTTCTTTAAGTTAAGTCTCCAGTTGGTAGAATTCATTCATGGTAGGAGTAAAATACTGGCAAGCTCAATGAAAACCAGACCTATTTATAATAATAATATATAATATACTGGAGGTCTGGAAACAGACTTCTGTCTTTAGAGATTATTTTCAAATGGATGGATGAGCTCATCTCAGTTTCATGAGAGAAGTTTCACAAAATAAAACTACAATTTATCTGCAAGACATTTGTCTCCTCAGCGAGGTTTAAATAAAGCTTTGTGTGCTTCCTCTGTGTTTCCTGCATCCCAACATGAGATTCATCTGGAATTACATTTTCTGAGCTGCTCATCACAAAGGAAACTCATTTACTGCAAACTGAAATTAGTAATCTGTGTTTTTTTAATCAGCAGAAAGACTATTTTTACTGAAAAACAGAGAGAACATGAGTAATTCTATGACGCTATGTTTAAAAAAACATATGAACGTGTTTTTAAATGAGCAGCATTGTGTTTTAAAGGCCACAGTGAAGCATTTAGGGGGATCGGAAATGGAATGTAATATTAATAACAGTGATGTTTCCCTGCTGTCTAAAGGAAGTTTTAGACTAAAAGTCAGAAAACACACAGAAAAAGGTCAAAAACGATTGCGTGTATTATAGAAGTCAATTTAAATCATTAAGTACATTTTTCAATAAACAAATCAGTATTTTAAATGCTGCCTGAAATCAATATGTCTAGTGCCCTAAAGCATCCCCTGCTTTATGGTCTATTAGAGACCTGTCAATCACAGTAGCCCCGCCCCTAAAGCATCCCCTGCTTTATGGTCTGTTAGAGACCTGTCAATCACAGTAGCCCCGCCCCTAAAGCATCCCCTGCTTTATAGTCTATTAGAGACCTGTCAATCAGCGTGTAGCCCCGCCCCTAAAGCATCCCCTGCTTTATGGTCTGTTAGACACCTGTCAATCAGCGTGTAGCCCCGCCCTAAAGCATCCCCTGCTTTATGGTCTGTGTGACTCTAAATGGACCATCATGTACTAAATGAACATCATGCTGTATTGAAGAAGACTTGAAACTAGAGATTGAGACATAAACTCATGTTTACAATGTTTACTGAGGGAATAAATCAAGAGAGAAGTAGAGTCATTTTCTATAGACTTCTATACAACCAGAGGAGTCGCCCCCTGGTGGCCACTAGAGAGAATGCAGCTTTAACACGTGAAGCTCTGAACACCTTCAGTCCTCAGTTTGTCAGGTTATTGTATTTGGCTCTTTAAGACTCACCGTCTGGAGGAAGGCCAGATTGGCAGCTTTTGGGACGTTGTTGCTAAATGATCGCGCCTGAAGGAGGGGGGGGGGGGGGGAAGAGAGAGAGAGAGAGTGACAGAGAGAGCGAGAGCGAGAGAGAGAGAGAGTTAACGGCGACTGATTCTCTGACTGTCTCCACACTGAGCTATTTCTATAACATGTGCATTTTCCCGCCTTATTTCTCGAGGTCTCGCGTACACACAGAAACGCTGCAGCAGGAAACCGGTTCAATCTCTTTGTGCTTTTAGAAAACACCAACATGAGTGAAGTAATAGGACTTCAACCCGCTGACCCTCAAAGCAGTATCCAGTGTTTCTTTCCTGCCGTCACATTTTACTCTCTGAGGTCTTGATTCTCTCTTCAAAACAAAAGTGCTGCTCCTCTATGAAACAGAACCATCATGAGTAGAAGTAGAGCGAACTAGAACATGTCTTTAGTGCAGAATAACACAGTTATGATGTCATCAATCATTAAAAAGAAAGAAACACGTCTTGTATTTTCATTTCATATTATTATCGTTAAATGCACCGGAGCCGTTACATGTCCGAATGTCTTCCTGTCTCCGTCTCTCGAATTCAAACTGTCAGCAGACGACTTCATGAAGACATTAGGAGCATTGAGGAGGAAGTAAATATCGTTCAGCTGGTATAACCCCAGGTAGAGACGACTTAATGAGTAAACAAGGTTCAAATAAAACAGAAATGCTGACGAATGTCTGGCAAATGACAAAAACCCAGCGAGTAGAGAAATCTATTCAGGGCAGCGAGTGGCGTCTCCTCAAGCTGCTTCTGGGTACGTACGTGTTGTAGATGCACGTGAGCTTGACTGGCGATGTCGTACACGACGTCCCGGACGTTCTGCTCCCGGCTGCCTCGGATGAAGTCCTCTTGAGAAGCTCCGTGCTGCAGAAACACGGGAACACAAACGCAACAACGCTGATCTCTCTTTGGATACATTTGACTTCAAGAAGACGGCCTCGGATAACAAACGTCTTTTTTTCTGCTGACCCTGGAAAAATACGTCTGGTCTTTTAATGATTTATTCAACATAATTATACAAGGGCATATTCATGAAATGTACACAAACACTGAAGCTCAATTTAGAAAAATATGACGCAAATAATATAATTAAATGGATCCCAGTGATCGGTGAGTTTCCTTTGGATATGCGAGGAAATTAAATCAGTTTATCCTACTGTCAGACATAAAGGTGCATATTTCTGTGAGTCTGAATGAAACATGATTATTCATGTGCAGGTTACGTGATGTTAAACGCTTTAAAGCACACAAACAAACATGGCGGCAGCAGCTCCTGAGGCCTGAGGCTGTTATCCATGCTCCCTTCAATCACACCGACTGCATTGCTCAGAACAGCAGTTTACATTACAGCACACAGGAGCTGCTGCTCCGCCGCCTCCATCCGTTACTGGGCTCGTGTTATTGTGTGACTTTGGTGTTTTCAAGAGTTAGTTCAGATTCACTGAAGTCTCGAGTCTCACAGTAAAACACATTCTGTTGTCTGTCTGCTTGTTTCATGTGCGGGCGTGCAGGCTGTTCCCTGTGTGTGAACAGCGCCCTCTTCAGGCGGCAGAGAGAAGGTGAGGCGTGCTCAGCCGGCCTCCTCATCCTCCAGCTGAACAGTTTCAGGGCAGAGCCTGCGGGCTTCATGCAGCGACCTAAATACATCTGCACAGTCAACACGCAGTGTTCTCTGTGTGGGACAGATGGGGTGTGTGTGTGTGTGTGTGTGTGTGTGTGTGTGTGTGTGTGGGTGTGTGTGTGTGTGTGTGCGTCTCATGTTTGGGAACAGAAGTCGGTCTTTAAACCAGTGGAGTGAAGTCAGAGCTCTGTCTCTCAGAACACAGAGGAGTTTTACTTTAGTGTGACTTTGGTGTTTGAAAGCACGAGTTCAGATTCACACGAACCCTTTCAACACGATGCAACCGTCACACGAATAACATACGTTTTCATTACGACTCATATCTTCACAGATTCTTTTGATCGAGGAATGAACAGATTTGACTTCCTCACATATCCAAAAGAAACTGCCTCCTGCTGCAAGAAGATGCCGATCACTGTGACAAATACACATTATTATAATTATATTGAATACATAATGTAATCGTTTCACATTACTAGCAGTACATGCAGGTTGTACATGGATAAACAATCTTTTTTAAATGGTTGAACTGATTGTAAAGCTCTTTGTTCCCACACTTGACAGAGTGATTCTGTTTCCTCCTGTGAGGAGAGTAAAGCTGGGGATCGGGCCTCAAAGCTTTCTGGGTAACGACAGAAATGACTCCATTGATTGCATCAAGGGTCGTGTTCTGAAAGCTGAAGCACTGAATGTCTTCTTTACTAATTATTTGATTATCTCTGACTTTATACTACATGTTATTTGGGCAACGTTCTGTATTTAACTCAAGCTCATTTTCATTCAAAATTTAAAAAAAGATGATGTTCCTCAGAGAAAGACATTGTTTGGGTATCAGTACGGATGTGTAGTGTATTTAAATAGATTGTTCCTTTTTTATGTCTTTTATTTTGGACGTTTTGTCACTGCAGTCGGTGCATTTCCTGTTGCGCTTTTATTTTGAAGGTATAAAAACCAGAAGTAAGAAGCCGTTAAGGAAGCCGTTAGAAAAGTTACTAAAGGAACGGAAAAAGTGTTTTAACAAGGAAGATGGATACGGTTTTATTGTTTTAGCACCTGGCCGATATAGGCACAAGTTCTTACTGTGTGTTCAAGGTGTGTTCAAGGTGTGTTCAAGGTGTGATTCATTAAAGACTTATGGACCATCAGTACAAGACTACAGACCATTATTCAGCCGGGATGTTACGGACACTCGGTGAACAACCCTCTCCGAGCCTTTGCACCATTAAGACCTTCAGCACGATGTGATCCGTGGACTCACCAGCATGCAGACGTCCATGGGAAGGTAGACTTTGCGTCGGCTGCTGTGATAGGGAGTCGCCCTCAGACACGTCACGATCCCCTGAGCTTTACCGATGTGGCTCGCTGCGTGGTCGGCGTGGACGTTTTTCAACCCTGCACGAAAACACAAACACTTTGATTCGATAGCCTTACTTTCTCCTGCGTGCTTTGAAAAGAATACAACTTTCTCACCAAGTCCCACCACTGACCTCGATCCTCACACAAACTATTTGGTTTTTGGCCACAATTAATTTGTTGGGAAGTTGTGTTTTATTTATTAAAGTTGGCTGGTATCCTACAATTTACTTGAAGCGCCAGATCTACAAATATTCAGCTCTGATAAGGTGTGTGTGTGTGTGTGTGAGAAGCTTCTTTTGTATAAAAACATGAAACCGATTTAAAAAGTATATATATATATATATATATATATATATATATATATATATATATATATATATATATATATATAGTAAAATTGGTGAGCTTTCTTTGGTAGTTTTCTGAAGCCGGGGAGCAACTTACTAACTGTGACTAATAAGCTCACAACTCACAACCAGCAGGAAGGCTTCAGTACGTCACAAAGCCAACAGAGAGGACATGTGTTACACTCACTCACTCACCTAAACACTCCAGCAGCAGGTACACTAAAGAGGACTGCGTGTTCTCCGAGTACGTCTCCAGCTCCTGCAGGTTCCTGTAGGCTCGGTCATCCAGACCCGTCTCCTGGTGAAGCACAGGTTTCATGCTCGTTACTCTGAACGGTAACTTGTTCGATTTCAGAGTTCGTCTTCAAAGAAACAGTGGTTGAAAAGAACGCATCGTCCACTTTTAACGAGACATTTATGATCGTTACAGCTTGAAAACATTCAGGCTGTATATAAGAAGTGGACCCAGTCACAGTGCAACACCCATTGGTTTGTGGAACGACGTTTTGAAGTCTCGAGTCCGGCAATTTTACAGCCACCATCTTGGTTTTTATCCGGCGCCACCTTGGTTTTTATCCGGCGCCATCTTGGTTTTTATCCGGCGCCACCTTGGTTTTTATCCGTCGCCACCTTGGTTTTTATCCGGCGCCATCTTGGTTTTTATCCGGCGCCATCTTGGTTTTTATCCGTCGCCACCTTGGTTTTTATCCGGCGCCATCTTGGTTTTTATCCGTCGCCACCTTGGTTTTTATCCGGCGCCATCTTGGTTTTTATCCGGCGCCATCTTGGTTTTTATCCGTCGCCATCTTGGTTTTTATCCGGCGCCATCTTGGTTTTTATCCGGCGCCATCTTGGTTTTTATCCGGCGCCACCTTGGTTTTTATCCGGCGCCATCTTGGGTCCTGAAGAAGTCTTTTCAGAACTGGAGGTTGCATATGAACCGTGAACAGTTCAACTTAAAGGTGAAGACGCAAGTAAAACAATCCCGTATTTCAGAGAATTAGAGGAATTGCTGAAAATATCCTTTGATTTTTAGAAACATGTCGTCTCCTATCAGCATAAGTACATGCTGCAGCAAGAGACTGATCATCGACATGTGCAGGTGTGTCTTACTCTCTCTGTTATGATCCTCAGCAGCCATCTCTTTGTCAGGTAATGTTTCCTCACCGCCTGCAAAACATCATCCGCACTAAGTTACTCAGCTGAAGAGTTTAAACATCCCAACAGCCTTTGCTGCTGTTACTCTAGGAACCAAACCCTTCATAGATTGAATGTTCTGCCGTCTGCAGGTATTTACCCTCCACAGCTCGGCGCTGACCGGCTGGTTCGGAGGCTCGTCTCTGTAGATTTCTTCGATGGCCGCCTTCCAGAACTTCATTCGCATCAAACCAATGGTCTTCTGGGAAACAGAGTCCTTCACCTTGTGGAGAAACAAAAGGAAAGACATTGCTTGACGAGCTAAAAGGAATCCCAGGCTTTTATCACAGAAACAGGAGCAGCGGTAGCAACCGAAGTATTGGTGGAGGTAGTATTATCAGTAGTCATTCCTCATCCTGCCACGCTGTTGGACTACCTGCCTGTGCCAGCTCCACATTAAAGGCTCTCAGAGCCAAAGAGGAGCGCCGCGCCTCCTCTGGGAGGAGCAGGGAGGACACGTATCCGTCATAGTCTCTGGACCTGAGGAGGAGGAGGAGGAGGAGGAGGAGGACAGACTGAGGAGGTGCAGTTGATGACATTCTTCTAAAGTTAAACTTCATTCTGTATTCAAAAACTCAGTACTTTGCCAGTTTTTACTTTTACCATTATTTTTGTTCAGGTGTACAAGAATACATACAATAAAAGGTTGTTGTTTTTTGGCTAGACAGAGACAGACAGACAGATAGATACTTTATTAATCCCGCAAGGGGACATTTATGGCACAGGTAAATAAAATAAGAGTAAAATATTAAATATAAAATGCAAATATAAACTGCACAATATATACAATAACGGAGTTAAAATATTAGATATAAAAATGCACAATATATACAATGAAATAGAATAATATTAAATAACTAACTAAATAGTAGTGCAAAGATGAAACCAAACAAACACAGTAATGGAGTTTTAGTTTAAAAGAAAACGTTCAAAGTTTTACGTCATAATGTGTTGTGACGTAATTTAATAGGAGCGCTGTATCTCTTTAAACTAGCTATGGGACACATCGTGACGTGTCTGGCTGTAATGCTAACTGTTGTTAGCATTAGCTAGCAGTCAGACCCACCTGACCAGCTCCATGCAGTACGTCTGCGAGTCGGTTGTCGCGCTGCTCGCGGCTCTCACGTGCTGAACACCCGCCGCTCGCTGGGGACAAACGCTGCTGGGTGAAATCTGTCTGTGAAGAGCGCGATACAGCGACGTTTTATTGCGTAATAATCCATGTTTAACGCTGATTCCAGCGGCCATGTTTCCACCTTCAACTTTCACCCTTTGTGTCACAATAAAAACATTCCCCCGCGCAACCAAGGCCGACGGGATTTAAAGTCCGCTTTTTTAATTTAACGAGAGCTGCTGAAAATATATACCGATGAGTTTAAAATCGTTTATAGACATGAAGGTAACGGAACACTATTATCTAAAAGAATAACAACCGCAAATGTGGTTGTTTTTATGTTTAAATCACACAGAAAGTAGCAGGTCACAGACGTGATCCGCATCCGTACCAATACCGGAAATACAACCATACTGCCTCCAAAATAAGAGTAGCAAATATTCTACTAGCAGCTCACACGGATCTGAACCGTTAAAAAAATAATATATAAATATATTTTGTATTGTATTTCCTTTGGAGCTCCTGTAAAAGATACTGAGATAAACAGACTAGTTATCTAGTGTCTGTCTTTTTATTTAGAAAAAATACTTGATAGCGCTGCTGTGTTCATTTTCATATTTACAATATTTAAAATCCAATCCATGCAAGAGGGATCTATTTGTGATGTCAATTTATTTCTTTTAGTTTCATTATTTGGGCATTTTTCGCCTCAGCTGTGTTTTTTAATATCTTGACATAAAGACATGAGTCCATAATGTTCACCACCTTAGAGCACAAACTACCTCAATAATTATATTTATAATGAGTAGGAAGCCGAATAATGAGGGACAAATTACGACTACTAGTAATAATATAGTGGAATAATAATGATAATAAAAGCAGTAATACATACGTAACCTTGATGTACCAACGTTACGTTAGCTAACAACAAACCCAGTTAGAACCTGACAATGCGAAACAACAACACTTAAGCAAACTATTAAAACAGTTTACTCATCGATACAACTGACAACCGTACTTAAGTTTGATGTGTTTGACTGTTTGTCCGGAGATAGAGCCGTGATAAAACTCAGTGTAAAGGCTGTTTGCTGTAGTCAGCTGCTGTGGATGCTGGGACATCTGTCCCTCAAAGGGGAAAACGGGGTCTCCTCACTTGTATGGAAGGGGTGAAACAGCGCCTCCAAATTCGCCCTAGTGGCCAAAATGAGAAGTTCACTCTGATTGACTGAACCTTTCAGCCAATCAATTTGCTGTTGCTGGGGTGGAAACAGGATGGGAAACAGGACGGATCAGATTTGAATCTTCTGATAAGACAAGTGTGATTGGCTCGTTGTGTTTCGCTTTGGTTTAAATACTTTCGGTCAGCTTTTCCCCCTCTTTGACATCTTCTCTGAGGTAAGTGAGTGACTCATGTATTTAGCTAGCTAGCTAACTAGCAGGCTCACGGATGAACATTTAACGGTTAAACTCTGTGATAACATGTAAATGTCCTGTTATTGAGGGTGTGATATAGTAACTTGGTCAGAATTGTATCTGATAACCTCACAAAGTAATGGTAATGTAAATATGTCTCTGTTCTGGAAGAGGAGAGGCTTCTGTATATCTGTGTGTGTGTGTGTGTGTGTGTGTGTGGCCAGAAAACTGCTAATGTGCTGCTAGCTTCCCTGCTAGGAAGATCTCACAAATGACATTTAAGATAGTTCCACGTCATATTCCTCTGTGAGACAGATATAAATGCATTGTGAGTTGATGTGCTGCTTGCTTTCATCATAAATGTGAAGATATTTATGATTATGATTTATGAGCTTCATAAGCTTCGTCATTTTATGTGGCCCGCGAATCCACCAGCAAAACAAATATATGAAAATAACAAACAAATTACAAAAAACAATAAAAAGTTAGACTTAAAAATAAAAATATCTCCATGGTCGAAATTATGAGATAGAAAGTCATAATTACGACTTTTAATATCATAATTTCGCTCTTTCTATGATGAGAACGTCTAAACTATAAGATACTTTAACACAGCAGTTAGAAGCGGCTCTTCACAGGTTACCCTACATTTGACATAGAAATGTATTGTGAGTACTTTGAAGACTACTTTAAACAGATGAAATACTTTATGGGATTGTACTGAGCAAATGCACCCGTGAGAGGATTTTAAGAAGCAGCGCTGTTGTAGAAGGAATAAAACCGATGTGGCAACCTTCATTGAACAGCAACTGGAAACATCTGGTCAGTGTCATGGTTACAGATGGATGCACCAAGTGCCATGGGGATATTTATATTGTCATGTCTAACCTTTTTTGTAATTGTTTTTGCTATCGCAAATGGACTTCCATATTTAAGGCATATGATTGTCTTATAATTAAAGTCTATGCTGCTTTACAGTGTACAGTGACCATAAACTACATCTCCCACAATGCATGTCGACTTTTGTGAGCCGCAAAATGACGGCATCCTGCCGCTAGACAGCAGTTTAACTTTGCCAGTTAAGTTTTATTTCACACTGTGATGGTGAAGGTAAACTGTGTAATTAATCCGTGGTTCATGTGTGCGCCCAACTGTGAGGAGGGATCCGTTACATCAGTGGTCCCCAACCACCGGGCCGCGGACCGGTACCGGTCCGTGGATCATTTGGTACCGGACCGCACAGAAAGAATAAATATTATATTATTTCCGTTTTATTGATTATCAGAGTCTGAAAGAAGTTTTATTTTGAAAAATGACCGGATTCTCTCGCAATTTCATCCGCCTGTGCCTCTTGAGATGTCAAGACGCTTGTCTCGGTCACGTGACCTCAAAAATGAAGCCTGCAAACTAGCGAAAATTAGTAAATAACTTTTGGAGAGGTTCTTTGCAAAGTGGGAAACGCCACTAATGCTGCGTTCACACCAAACACGGCGCGAATTCAACGCGCTGCAAATTCGCGTCCAACGCACCGCAAATTTGCGTCCAATGCGCCGCCGGTCGTGTTCACACCAAACACGGTGCGATTCGCGCGAATCACGCCAGAGAGGGGGCGGGGCTTATCGCCTGAAAACCGTTCAACTGTCCGCCATTAACCATGGAAAAAAGAACCTATATTTCTGCTGAGTAAGTGTTGTGGAAGTCACAGATATCCCGGGAAACTAAACGCCGTCATGTCTGGTTCATAATATTGTTCAGAGGAGCTCCGTGGATTGTATCAAGCTGTATTCACTGTGTCTAGCAAGCCACCGGTCGCTGTTTACTACAGCACACAAAATAAACTGATTTGGCTGCGATTTAACGGCAATAAACCGACAAAAAGGGACTCCGAAATAACTACGTAATGATGCCGATTTGTACTTGTCTTCTCCGACAAAAAGGGACTCCGAAATAACTCTGTAATGATGCCGATTTGTAGGCTACTTGTCTTCTCAATGGAGCTCTGATGGAGCGGTGCTAGGCTATGCTAACATCGTAGCAGCTCCACCAGCACTCAATAACGTCACGTAGATGTAAATACGGCAGCGTCTATTCATTGTTTGTACCGTATGGTTTACACACACACATGTATACACATAGTTTGGTCCGGTCTCTGTTGATATGAGGTATCAGAGCTCTGGGTGAACACAGACGGCTACAGGATTTATTTCCTGATTCAACAGCGGCAGGAAGTCAGTGATGACAGGGGGAGCAACTCAACGCTGATAGGCTATCGCGCCACAGCGTCATGCAAATATTTCGCAGAAGTTGAAAAATTTCAACTCACGCGTTGGACGCGATGGACATCGCAAATTCGCGCCACGCCAGTCTCATCGCGTCTGTGCATAGACTTTGTATGTAATCTAGACACGCGTCAAATTCGCGCCGCGTTTGGTGTGAACACGGCATTACGGTTATAACCGGCCCTTTGAGGGAAACCATGATGCTGATGTGTCCCAGGGTGAAGATGAGCATGACACCCTGCTCTAGCTGCTGTGTCATGCTGTGTCATGCTGTGTATGTAATGGTGGAAGAAAAAATGTCTGCTATTGAATGACGTCACAGAGTAATGTTGAAGTCCAGGTGAAGCAGAAGTTAGAATCTCTTCTGTACTGTGACGTATTCCACAGTACAATCATATTTGAGTGGTGTACAGTACACAGAACACAGATTGACATCAAAGCGCTAAGAAGTGTGCTGCTTTAGAGACACAGAGCTTCAGAGGACTGGGACTCGTCACGCCTCCCTTGTTGTAAAAGTTGCAGATTGATTGATGGATGGATGTCATTACATTATTGGTTGAAAGATGATTGGAGTTTGTCATTATATTTTGCATATATTTTTGAATAACTGCAATATTACTGGTGGATTTGATCTTGAAGGGTTTAATCTCTACTTTAATATACGTACACTACTGTGGTCTAACAAAGGGAGGTGTGTGTGTGTGTGTGTGTGTGTGTGTGTGTGTGTGTGTGTGTGTGTCGTAGAATATTGCTCCGAGCATTTTGATAGCTCTTTCTTAGACGAGACAGAACTTTGTTTCATGTGATTTTATTTTACTCTGAGAGACAGGCAGCGTTTAAGAACTCGCTAATTATGATTGAAGAGAGAAGCGATATCTCAATTGAACCTCAATGATACTACTGGTAATATTAGCGTGTATACACTGAATATATTTAGACGTCTTTGGGCAGTAGCAGCCACACTGTCAACATGTTCTAGTTTGAACTAGACTTTATCAGTTTTTAATAGTTTCTCTTGTCTGCGCTGCTCGTGGTTCATGTTAAATGTTATCGATGGCTGGTTCTTTAGCTATTTTAGCAATGTTTTCAGTTTTCAGAAGTGACATTTGTTCTTGAACACTACCTGCATGGTTTTGGTGTCTTTTTGAAATGTAACGCTGCATTTCTTTCCCTCTGGTTTAGTGAGAATGTCTAAAGTTAACATGCTGAGATGTTTAGTCAACCAGCGACTAACTGCGGCTGCTGAGGAGATCTGTGGTCTGTTTCAAAGAACCATAGCGGAGTACGAGGAGCAACTTTCTCGATCACAAGAGGAGAACGAACGACAACGCAAACTACTGGACGCTGTTCTCATCCCTCAGCTCCGGTTACACAGAGCAGGTTGGTTCATATGGCAGAATATATTTACTCTTTGTTCTCTTTGATAACACCACGGGGATTTTGCAAATTGTTGAATTCTAAAATGATTGATATGTTCATGGTCACATAAGAGTTTATTCAAATATTATATCATCCGTTTCCATTGCTACACTGTAAAAGGGATGCAGCATAGACGGACCTTGTTATCGTGACACATACAGACCTGTGTAGATATACATGTGTTCGGATATGGTATGAAAATGTCATTGTTGATAATCATAACATTAACATCAATAGGATTATTAAGATATATCAATAACAGGGACCACCCTGGGATCAGGGACCAATAACCACATTATGGATAGTCTCAATATTGGTGTTCACTCAAAATGTCAATAGTCAAAGTATTTTTACCACATCCAGAGTGAACGGTGAAGGTTTGAATCCGAGTACTGAATGTAACATCCAGCTGTTATCACTACACAAAACTGCTCCCTAGAATATAACAGTTTATTTACTGAACAATACTCACCATTAATCAATAATATACATCAACAAACATCTATCAAACAATGACAAGCATACTACCTAAAGCAACAAAATATTGTTTGTGTGTGTGTGTGGGGGGGGGGGGGTTCAACCCTGACCTATAGGTTCCTGAGAGCAGTCTCTAGACAAAGTTTATTAGTTCACATTGTGTCATTGTTGTTATCGTCATACCCAGAGCCCCCACACATTAAAGAGGAACAGGAGGACCCAGAGCCCCCACACATTAAAGAGGACCAGCAGGAACTCTTGACCAGTCAGGAGGGAGAGCAGCTTCAAGGGCTGGAGGAGGCTGATGTCAAGTCCTCATTTACTCCTGTGAAGAGTGAAGATGATGAAGAGGAAGCTCAGTCCTCACAGCTTCATCAAAGACAAACTGAACAGATGGAAACAGAAGCTGATGGAGAGGACTGTGGAGGACCAGAACCAGGCAGGAACTCGGATCCAGAACCAGATTCTGATGAGAAGACTGGAGAGTCTTCTGACACTGATGACAGTGATGATTGGAAGGAGACCAGAGCATCTCAGTCAGGTTTAAACTATGTGAAACCTGATGAAGTTCATGTCAGTGATTCAAGACGTAGCGCTGGTGAGAAACTATTTAGCTGCTCTGAGTGTGAGAAAACATTTAGAAGAAATGGAAATCTGAAGATACACATGAGAATCCACACAGGAGAGAAACCTTACAGCTGCTCTGTCTGTGCGAAATCTTTTAACCACAGTTCAACTTTAAAGACACACATGAGAATCCACACAGGAGAGAAACCTTACAGCTGCTCTGTCTGTGAGGAATCTTTTAACCAGCACTCACATTTACAGAAACACATGAGAACCCACACAGGAGAGAAACCTTACAGCTGCTCTGTCTGTGAGAAATCTTTTAACCAGCACTCACATTTACAGAAACACATGAGAACCCACACAGGAGAGAAACCTTACAGCTGCTCTGTCTGTAATACCTATTTTAACCACAGTTCAACTTTAAAGATACACATGAGAACCCACACAGGAGAGAAACCTTACAGCTGCTCAGTCTGTGAGAAATCTTTTAATAAGTGTTCACATTTACAGGTACACATGAGAATCCACACAGGAGAGAAACCTTACAGCTGCTCAGTCTGTAAGACCTCTTTTAACCAGCACTCACATTTACAGAAACACATGAGAACTCACACAGGAGAGAAACCTTACAGCTGCTCAGTTTGCAATGAATCTTTTAAGCGGGGTTCAACTTTAAAGAGACACATGAGAATCCACACAGGAGATACATTTTAGAGTTTTAGTTTGTGTTATTGTGTGATTTTGGTGTTTTAAAGCGTTTGTTCAGATGTATATGTTAGGACAAGAGGTTCAAAGTAAATGGCAAGAAGCCAGCCCAACATATGTTATTTTATTTCATCTCATTAAAGCTCCATGACCTAAACTGTATGCTGTTTCGAAAATATTTTTATTGTTTAAATAAAAAAAACAGAATTTGTATCTGAAAAAATCAGTTTGACCCAAATAGGAGATGAAAATGTTTATTGACTGAACTGAGAAAACAACCAAACAGACAGTTACTTGGTTTTGTTGCACTGATGAGTATTATGGGATGAACTGTTCGCTGGTGTTCAGAATATTAGGAGTAGCCTCCGCAGTACACTGAGCTGCACCTCATTTAAATCTCCAGGATGCGTTTAGCCTCTCTTGTATATAATGTTCAGTGTGTGGGGTAGTTTTATTTATTTTTGCTAAGCAATAAATGAAAGTGAAATAAATAAAGTAAAGCGTTTTCATAAAGTGTCTTCTCTTAACTTAATTTGCATATACATGCTTGAACCATTGGTGGAAGCTGCAGGCCTGACGAGACGAGACACCTGAGGGATCATTTGGGTGTCTCGTGTGTCACTCGCGAGGAATGTTGAATTAATCCGGTTCAAAGACAAAGCCAGAAAGGGACGCCTGTGATTCTCTCCCGACAGACAGACAGGTCGGCGTTACCGGACGTAGCTCCGTGCATTGTTGCACCCGACGGTTGGAGGTCACATCGATGTCCCCGCGCGGGACCATGGCGGTCGTGTTTTTAACCGAACATCTAACGAGCTGCTGGTGTGTGGGGCTCGTGCTGCTGGTGTGTGTGTTGGAGAGCGACGGTGCTCGGTGAGAAGTTTGCTAAAAAACTAAATTAAAAGTTCTGAGCGCGAGTTAGCCTGAAGTGTCATGGTCTTATGGTCTATAACCTTATGCTTGCTTGTTATTTTGTTTTTTCTGTATCATATAATTGTAAACTTAAAATAATGACTTTTGGACTGTCAGAAAAAAACATTTAACAGATGTCAACTTTGGCCAATTTTCTAATATTGTGTGAACAACATGATGAATCAACTGATGGTGTCTGGTGTGTTTATCCTGCAGACACTTTGTTCTAAATGTTGTCTTCATTATCAGTAAGAATGTTAAATGACATAAACCGTCTGCAACCAGGCACGTGTATGTTTAACAGCATTCTGATTGTGAGCCACATGTCTCAGAAGCAACAAAGTACTTTGAAATTTAACCTGTAAAACATTCCACAGTATCTCTGAGGACGATGGCGTTATTGTGCCGTACACCGAGGGCCATGGCCCCTCCCACTCCCATCGCCACGTTAGGGACTACCAGTCTGCCACCCATGGCAATACGACGTATGAGACCTGGCCTTCCAGGAGCCACGATGGACTCCCGGTGGCCGAGTCCACCGTCTTCACGTCAGAGACTCCAGTCGGCACGGGCGCGTCCCGCTGGGTCAACGGTCAGTGATGGAGTCAAGCAGTAATGGCTATGTGGATCCTTTACGTTCCATCTTGTATCAAAAGCATCGTCGTCGTCTCTCCAGGTCACATGACGGTGGTTCACGACCCGCTGAGGACGTTGTCGGTGGTGGAGCCCGGCGGCCCCGGCGGCTGTGAGAAAAGCCCCCCCCGGGTGACGGTGCAGGAGACGGCCGTGCGGGCCGGGTGTCTGTACGCCCAGAACGCCGGCTTCTTCAACACCACCTCCTACGGCTGTCTGGGCAACGTGGTGAGCGACGGCCGCATGGTGAGGGACAGCGGGGGGCTGCAGAACGCCCAGTTTGGCATCAGGAGGGACGGCAGCCTGGTGTTTGGGTAAGACAAGTGGTGACAAGACCTTCAATCACAATCAGCTTTATTGGTCACGTGTACGTACGCTTACAAGGAATGTGACTCCGGTTTACACGTGGCTCTCAACGTACAGACATGGAATATACAAATAAACAAGAAACATACAAAAACAAGGACATTAAAGACAACAAAGTAGAACAGAGAAACTAAGCATAAACATTTAACTACTATGTACAGAATAAATATATATCGAAGAATTTATATGAACATAAAGAACAACAACGATGACAATGGATTTGGGATTTAAAGGGATAGTTCGGATTGTTTTAAAATGGGGTTCTATGAGGCTCTATGAGGTTCTTTGAGGTTCTATGAGGCTCTTATCCATAGTCAGTGTGTTGCCTTCAGGAGATGTTAAGGATTAGCTTGGATTCACCAAAGTCACACAACAACACAAACACACGAACTGAAGGAGGCATCGGTAGACCAACAACTCTTTTTGTTGATTTACTCACGAGCTGTTGCTGCTGTTTGTCCATCTCCTGTAGTAAGACACTGACTCTGGATCCTCGTGTACAGCCTCACTTCTAAACAATCCGAGGTATCTCTTCAACCCCCCCCCCCCAGGTATCTGTCCCAGGAAGACGTTTTGGACCAGTC
>CM051695.1:27906274-27961274 GCA_028022725.1 Lycodopsis pacificus
TTATATTTGGTTCAACACTGTTCTGCCTGAAACGAGCCGGTTTATTAGAATAAGTGCTTCAGAAGGTTTCCAAAGACGCAGACGTTCTCCTGCTCAGTGGGAACAAACATCACAGAGGTTGAGCGTCTTCATGAGCTCGTTTCATCTTCGATATTATGTTGATGCTTTTGTAAAGGCACACATGAGGGTGAAGTGTAATCTGCCGTCTGCCTCCACAGACAAACATGGCTGATCATCACCGTCACGCTGGCCTCCCTGCTGCTGCTTCACTGCATGCGGGCGAGTCGGAGATGGCTTCTGTTCGGTTACTGCTCCAGCAACGTCACGCTGAACGACGTCAGAGCAGACGCAGATACACTGAAACATATCTGAGGAGGTGGAAACGCAGACAAGACAGTTTACGAGATGACGGACTGGAGAAGAAAGAAACCCCGAAGAAACAGACGAGGTCTGAGATCAGAGGCTGCTTCTGCAGCATCAACGAAATCAACAAAATACCACAACAACACAAATATAACAACCAAATACCAGCCTGAGATGCAGGTTATAGATCCACTTCAAACGTATTTCAATTGCGTCGCTGTTTCTAATGAGGGATGATGTGCTGCCGTTCTTTTAAAAGTGGAAACAAGTCAACAAAAACAAATGTTGGATGCTCAATATCAATAGATTCTGATCGGGATCATGATGAGATAAATGTGAACGCTCTGAAAGTCTCAACAAACTTCAGTCGCTTTGTTTTTAATCATATTTGTGGATCTTATCTTTTGGGCAAGTGTCAGTTTGTGACGCCATTTCTCACTAATATTTACAAACCAGTTAATCGATTAATGGATAATATGATCAGCAGATGAATCAATCATGAACATACTTAGTTCTAAAGGAGCTCCATTAAACCCTTCTGTTACAGGAATGTATGAGTAAAGATAATCGAATGGAACATTCACAGAACTTTTACGTGTAATGGGATATTTCACGGTGTGGTATTAGTACATGAGTTTGAGTGTAATTGTACCATGGATGCATTCTTTTTTATTTTTTTGCATTTATACTTTGTATAAAATCACAAAGTAGAAACAAAGTGTGTTCTTTAAGAAAACCCTTTGTTGACATGTGTCGGTCCAGATGACGTGTGGCTGTGTGTTGAAGTCACGAGGTGATGACTGTCATGTGACCGCTCTGCATCAAGTTACAAATATTACGTCAGAAATACCGGAATATGTGGATATTTCTTTCAAAATAAGAGTAAAACATTGAAAGAAAATTCTAAACTCGCTATTTTTTTAATCTCTGAATTGTTTTCCCCCGGTTATATATTTAATCTACATGTTTTTATTTTAACATTTACTATTATCATTGACAGTATTTTTATGTATTTATGTACACAGTGAAAAAAAGACCGGACGAACAACAGATATAACGGATAACAGATCTACTGGTACGTCTGAATGAACGGCCCATAAATGAATTTTTTTTAGTTAGTCAACATTTTGATATTTTAACTATTAAAGTTAATATTTGATGTAGCTTATCATTTTTACTTAATTTAATTTCCATAATTACCAAAACATTTTTTTCATTACCTGGTCGAAACGGGCTTCTACTAAAAGTAGTTTATTTAAAAACAATTCTAAAACTAAAATAGGTGATTTGGCTCAAACCGTCGGGCTTTTATTTCGTAAACGGTAACCGGAAGCCGTGTGTTTTATTTCCTCTCCCGTGACGACGTGTGGCCGCTGCTCGCTGGATGATGATGACGACGACGGGTCGAGCAGGAGGAGAGCGGAGTTCAGGCTAGTTTCTCTCCTCCTCATATGGCAGCAGCGTCGGTGAAATATCCGTTAGTGTGGCTGCTGTTGTGGCTCTTTGTCCGGCTGTCAGAGACCAACAACACCCGGTAAGACCTCCGCTTCAAGATAGCTGCTAATGTTAGCCATGCTAGCTGTTAGCATAGCTTAAAAATGAAAAAGAAAGTGTGTCCAGACACACACACACACACACAGCTTGAGTTATCCGGATATAAATTGTTCCTCTTCTGGTAAAATCCTGTGAACTTAAAACCATTCTAGCACCAGTTAATGCTGCTGTAAGTTAGCAGCTGTTTGTCTGACTTTTAAAGTTCTTATCAGAGTTGTTGAGAAACTTTACAAAGTTCACAAACCTTCAAACACAACAAGACCTTTAGTCCTCTTATTTCGCTGAACATACAAAGAACTAAGTTAAAGTCTGAATAAAGTAAACATGCCATTAAACTAGCTGTTATATCGCATTAATAGCATTTTATATTTTACTGCGTTGTGATGATTTTAAAGGCTGATCTCAAATGTTTAAACTTTGTGAGTCCTGTCATCACGTGTTGGTTTCAACTGATAGTTTATATATAAATGTTGCTGTAGTTTGTCCCTTTGGCCACAAGATGGCGCTGTCGGATCACAGTTACAGAACAATGCCTTAAAAGAGAGAAGATGAGAGAAATCTTTATTTATTCAGGAGGAAATGATTGTGTAGCAGTTGAAGTATGAAGCGGGAAAGATTGCGAATAAAACTATAAAGATTATCAGTAAGACGCACAAACCAAATATACACGATGTCTGAAATATAAACAGGTTAATGGTCAGGTGGAAAATATCACATAACATCATGTAATATGTATATGTGTATATCATAATATACACATGTATACGTTTATCGTTCCTCCTCTCGTCGTAGAGTCTCTCTGGACGATGACGTCATGCAGCCGTACGCTCGTGGCCACGGCCCCGCCCACTCCCACCGCCACGTCAGGGACTGCCAGCCCGCCGTCCACGGCAACTCCACCCACGAGAGCCGGCCCTCCTCCGGTAGCCGCCGCGGGCTACCGGTGGCCGAGTCCACGGTGTTCGTGTCGGACGTCCCGGGAAGCTCCAGACGGGTTTACGGTCAGTCAAGATGACCCTGGATCTGATCTTTTGTTTGACCGACCTCTGGTTCATTGAGTGTCCCTGAAAGCATCTCGTCATTGCTCCCAGGTCACGTGACGGTGGTCCGCGACCCGCTGAGGACGGTGTCGGTGTTGGAGCCCGGCGGGCCGGGCGGCTGCGCGATGAAGCAGAGGGCCACGGTGGAGGAGACGGCCGGCAGCACCGCCGGGTGTCTGTACGCCCAGAACGCCGGCTTCTTCAACACCGAGACGCTCGAGTGTCTGGGCAACGTGGTGAGCGACGGCCGCATGGTGAGGGACAGCGGGGGGGTGCAGAACGCCCAGTTTGGCATCAGGAGGGACGGCAGCCTGGTGTTTGGGTAAGAGAGCCAGATAGCAGCCGTGATACTGAGTCCCAGTGTTAACCTGTCAATCAGCGTGTAGCCCCGCCCTAAAGCATCCCCTGCTTTATGGTCTGTGTGACTCTAAATGGACCATCATGTACTAAATGAACATCATGCTGTATTGAAGAAGACTTGAAACTAGAGATTGAGACCGTGTGTGTGTGTGTGCGTGCGTGTGTGTGTGTGTGTGTGTGTGTGTGTGTGAGGTGTTTACATATTTTTTATTGAAGCTGCACAGACGTTGCATCATGCAGGAATTCTACAGATTTTGGACCACAAACAAAACAAGTTAAATTGGCTTTTCTTCGTGTGTGTGTGTGTGTGTGTGTGTGTGTGTGTGTGTGTGTGTGTGTGTGTGTGTGTGTGTGTGTGTGTGTGTGTGTGTGTGTGTGTGTGTGTGTGTGTGTGTGTGTGTGTGTGTGTGTGTGTGTGTGTTGGAGGTGAGTGTTGACCTCGTAGTAGCGTTATAAATATCCAGGTCCACTAGAAAGCTGCACTTCATCGGAGCAAAGCCAGATCATTGATGCGGTTAGCTCCTGCTCTTTCTCCCCCTGTTGTGATGTTTCACAACACCGTCCTGCTGTAAACACAGCTGGTTACCTGAAAAGTGGTGTCGGCTCAGGTGAGTGAGAAGGAGATCGAACGTGAGCTTCCTGGAACAAGCTGAAGTTGTTGTTCAGAGGTCTAGACGTCGGACTGGGACACTTTGACTGGTTGTAAACAGAGGTAACGTTCTGTCACAGTTCTGTGGCTTCACCCAGCTGTCAGTTCATCACTTTAAACATCTGGATTTGGGTCAAAGTTGTCAGAATGAGAGACACAAAGATGCTTTTAAACTTTTCTTTGTTGCTGTTGTTATTATTGTGTTTTTGAATTATTCTTTAAATCGGAGACTTCTCCATGAGGTTCACAGTTTTGAGTTTTATGTGAAACATTTCAATTAAATATTGGATGGACTGTGTCGCTCCTCCTCGGTCCAGATGTGGACACTTCTGTTCACTGGTTGCAAAAATCCAAGATGGCGACGGCCAAAATGCAGATCTGGAGGCTTCAAAACGTCCCCAAATAGTTTTGGTTTTCACAACCAGTGAACAGGAAGTGAGCATATGTGGACTGAGGAGGAGACGTAGAGACGCCGTATACGTCTCTGGTAGAGACCTGTCAATCACTGTGTAGCCCCGCCCTAAAGCATCCCCTGCAGCTTTGACACATGAGGCGGAGGTTACTCCTGCTGTAGAAACATAAACACTCAGGAATGTTGAGGTCCTGACTATCTGTCTCCCCTCGTCCCCCCCCCCAGGTATCTGTCCCAGGAAGACGTTTTGGACCAGTCCAACCCGTTCGTCCAGCTCGTCAGCGGTGTGGTGTGGCTGTTGAGGAACGGAGAGGTTTACATCAACCAGAGCCTGCAGGCCGAGTGTGACGAGACACAGGAGACGGGTACGCTCGCACTCGCAGTACCTCATACAACTACACGAGCATACTACATACAATATACAGAGTATCACAACCGGCCCTTTAAGAACCTGCTGCGACCTGTAATTAAGTGTAACGACGTCTCGTCTGACCCGACTCGCGTCCAGTTATTATTTAACTGCGTTATGCTCTTTATTGTTACACACACACACACACACACACACACACACACACGCATTGTAAAAGTAAACAAAGGATTTGTTTTTCCCAGAACTCATCTGTCATTGTTTACATAATGTTGAAACTTGACCTCATCTTTTTATAACCTCATGGCCGCTCTGTAGCGACGGTCTGTCAACAACCATGTTATTATGATTCTATACACAACTTTAATCTTGATTTATTCCCTCAGTAAACATTGTAAACATGAGTTTATGTCTCAATCTCTAGTTTCAAGTCTTCTTCAATACAGCATGATGTTCATTTAGTACATGATGGTCCATTTAGAGTCACACAGACCATGAAGCAGGGGATGCTTTAGGGCGGGGCTACACGCTGATTGACAGGTCTCTAATAGACCATAAAGCAGGGGATGCTTTAGGGCGGGGCTACACGTGATTGACAGGTCTCTAACAGACCATAAAGCAGGGGATGCTTTAGGGCGGGGCTACACACTGATTGACAACTTTAGGCTTCAAAACATCAGTCCACAAACCAACGGACGATGTGACGACGACTACGTCCACTTCTGATATACAGGTTATGAATTAGGACCATTGATGCTCGTAGGATGGACTCGATGATGCCGGAAGATAGAAAAGATGCAACAATGCATGTTAAACACGGGGCTGATCGTGTAGAACATGATATCCAACATGTAACTTTCATTTAAGGGAAGTCTTCACTGTGCTGCATGACTGAGGAGAATACTGCTGGACCTGCATGATGAACTCAGTCGATCATTAGTGGATCAATGCTCTGTGTATTGAGTCAGCGGTTGGACTGAAGAGGTTTGAACTGTGATCTGTACGTTCAGCTTGTTTTTCTCGTACTTTCACAGGGAAGTTCCGCACTTTTGTGGACGTGGTGTCGGCGAGGACGGCGGTGGGCCACGACGCCGAGGGCCACCTGGTCCTGTTTCACATCGATGGACAGACCGGAGTGAGGGGGTAACGGTCTCACACTCAGTCATACTTTAGTCTTCTCATTCCGCTCGCTCAGGAAGTGGAGGAAAGAGAGCAAAGAGAAAACGTATGATCGTTTATGCCATTAACATAAAGTGACTCACAGGCCTTTGAGTCACGACAGAAGTAAATATGCAGGGTTTGATTCTGCATCACTGAACTAAACGAGAGAGGAAACGAACCGTGTGCACTCTGGATTGTCTTCATAACGACGGGAACACCACAGACCCTCAAGATACTGAAGATGAAGATGGACGTTGCGTATCCACGCTGCGCTGTCAGAGCTTGTTAGGGGCGTCTGCTCCAGTAAATGTAGGAGACAACGGGCCCCTGGGTGTAGACATGCAAAGGGCCCCACCACCCCTCCTACATAGGAGCAAGAAACACTGACTCTGTAGTTGCTTTGTGTCTCTCTGTAGTTGCTTTGTGTCTCTCTGTAGTTGCTTTGTGTCTCTCTGTAGTTGCTTTGTGTCTCTCTGTAGTTGTTTTGTGTCTTCTTGTAGTTGTTTTGTGTCTCTTTGTAGTTGCTTTGTGTCTCTCTGTAGTTGCTTTGTGTCTCTTTGTAGTTGCTTTGTGTCTCTTTGTAGTTGCTTTGTGTCTCTCTGTAGTTGCTTTGTGTCTCTCTGTAGTTGCTTTGTGTCTCTCTGTAGTTGCTTTGTGTCTCTCTGTAGTTGCTTTGTGTCTCTCTGTAGTTGCTTTGTGTCTTCTTGTAGTTGCTTTGTGTCTCTCTGTAGTTGCTTTGTGTCTCTCTGTAGTTGCTTTGTGTCTCTCTGTAGTTGCTTTGTGTCTCTCTGTAGTTGCTTTGTGTCTCTCTGTAGTTGTTTTGTGTCTCTCTGTAGTTGCTTTGTGTCTTCTTGTAGTTGTTTTGTGTCTCTTTGTAGTTGCTTTGTGTCTCTCTGTAGTTGCTTTGTGTCTCTCTGTAGTTGCTTTGTGTCTTCTTGTAGTTGCTTTGTGTCTCACTGTAGTTGATTTGTGTCTCTCTGTAGTTGCTTTGTGTCTCTCTGTAGTTGCTTTGTGTCTCTCTGTAGTTGCTTTGTGTCTCTCTGTAGTTGCTTTGTGTCTCTCTGTAGTTGCTTTGTGTCTCTCTGTAGTTGCTTTGTGTCTCTCTGTAGTTGCTTTGTGTCTTCTTGTAGTTGTTTTGTGTCTCTTTGTAGTTGCTTTGTGTCTCTCTGTAGTTGCTTTGTGTCTTCTTGTAGTTGCTTTGTGTCTCTTTGTAGTTGCTTTGTGTCTCTTTGTAGTTGCTTTGTGTCTCTCTGTAGTTGCTTTGTGTCTCTCTGTAGTTGCTTTGTGTCTCTCTGTAGTTGCTTTGTGTCTCTCTGTAGTTGCTTTGTGTCTCTCTGTAGTTGCTTTGTGTCTCTCTGTAGTTGCTTTGTGTCTTCTTGTAGTTGCTTTGTGTCTCTCTGTAGTTGCTTTGTGTCTCTCTGTAGTTGATTTGTGTCTCTCTGTAGTTGATTTGTGTCTCTCTGTAGTTGCTTTGTGTCTCTCTGTAGTTGCTTTGTGTCTCTCTGTAGTTGCTTTGTGTCTCTCTGTAGTTGCTTTGTGTCTCTCTGTAGTTGCTTTGTGTCTCTCTGTAGTTGCTTTGTGTCTCTCTGTAGTTGTTTTGTGCCTCTCTGTAGTTGCTTTGTGTCTCTCTGTAGTTGCTTTGTGTCTCTCTGTAGTTGCTTTGTGTCTCTCTGTAGTTGCTTTGTGTCTCTTCGTGGTCGGTACATGTCTCATTAAGGGACATTTTGTAGGTGAAGGCCGGGGGGGGCCCATCCAGAAACCCATCCGAGTAGATGTACTGAATAAATCTTTAATAGACAACGAGTGAGGCGGAGGTGAAGGAGAAACAGCAGAAGGGGGAGGGGCCAGAAGACCTCTCCACCAATCCAATGTATTGATCCGACCCCTCAGTGCAGCAACACTGAAGATGAATGCGTTGCTGTTGATGACGTGACCTCGAGGAGCACAACAAGCGGACGTATCTGGACACGTTCGCTGTCCGTCTGTACATCTTCACTCGATATCAGAGCCGCTCAATAACCCGTGTAGCGGTCAGCGCGACCAACACAACGACCTGCCGCTCACCGCCTCTCGTGAATAACAGCAGCCTCACCGGTCGCCAACCAGCACGTACACGCAACACTATTTATACAAAGCGCCAAATCAATTGTGCCAAAAACTAAAACTCTAAACAGCTTCAATGTATTTGAGGGTTGTTTTCTCAAAAACGCCCTGAAAGTTCATTGGAACCCATTCAAAGGTAAACTCAAGTTCAGCTGCTCTGACAGTTGTCTGGATATTAATGTGAAAGCTCAGTAAGGAGCTTCCCGTCCTGCGGTTGTCTGTGCAGCATGAACCTGTGGGAGGTGGCTGAGTCTCTGAAGAGCTACGGAGTCGTCAACGCCATCAATCTGGACGGAGGCGGGTCCTCCACCTACGTGGCTGACGGCTCATTGGCCAGCTACCCCTCCGATCACTGGTGAGCCAATGAAACCCTTCATACGTGTCATCAATCACAATCCATCGCCGCACAATGCATGCTGGGTAGATTTGTGTCCGACTTGCTCTGACGTCATGAACACGTGGTCGACGATGACCTCACGCAGATTTTAGAGCCAGTTACTCTCCATCGACTGCATGACCCAATGCATGATGGGAAACGGCTGGCTGTCTCCTGATCAGAGAGCTGATTGGCTCTTAGATTTACCAGGTTTTGTAGAAAATCCTATTTTTCTGTGTAATTGTAGTTTTTAACGCTCGATTGTTGGTTGTTAGTCTCATGTTGTGCAACAAAGGTTTAATCTAAAAACATCTCGTGTGATTGACAATAATAAAGCTTATTTATAGAAAACATAACGCAAGTTTCCACATAAATATATATTTACAGACACGCATGAATGAATCCAAATGAGGTCTGTGAACTACAAGTAGCCTACAGATCTAACAGGAAGTGAGTGTTTCTTTGACTTCCTGTTTATTCTCTGAAGGCTGAAATCGCCCCAGCTGCTTCCGCATTATCTGGTCTACCTTCCAGGCGAGAAGCAGTTCATCTGGAGCGAGCCTACTATCTCCACCAGGAAGGGCTCTCACTAATCCTCCCTCTTCCTCTCAGTGAGTCCGACAGCAGGTGGCGCTGCGCTCGGCCCGTCTCCACCGTCTTGTGCGTTCACCAGCGCCGCTGCCGGCCGGCGGACTGCAGCGGACACGGAGACTGTGTGGACGGACGCTGCCGCTGCCGGGAGGGCTGGCGGGGCGCCGCCTGCGACGCTCTGGTGTGTCGGCCGCCGGCCTGCGGCCATCATGGCGTCTGCACCGCCGGTAAGTGAGGAGGAGGAGGAGGAGGAGGAGGAGGAGAGAAAACATTTTACTACTTTGTCTGTTCGTTTCTCCTAAATTCATTCAAAACATCTTCTTCTTCCTGCTGGTTGCATCTCAATGTTAATCTGTTTCACGTCTTCTTGTTTGTGTTGTAGATGGTTGTGTCTGTGATGCTGGATGGAGAGGAAAGAACTGTAGCCAAGGTACGTACACACACACACACACACACACACACACACACACACACACACACGGGGCGACTGTGGAGAGCAGGGTCGTCCTTCAATCGGGGGATCGGCGGTTCGATAGCGGGCTGTTGACGTGTCCGTGAGTATGAATGTGATTGAATCTGATCGGCACTGAGCCCCTTCTATCAGGGTGAACGATGACAAGTAGTGTGAGAGCTTTGAGTGGTCTGAAAGACGAGAAAAGATCCATACAAGTACAGTCCATACACACACACACACACACACACGCACTAACCTAAACCGAAGCCTGTAAATACAACCTCCTCCCTCCTTTGTTCTTGTAATCATTGCCCCCCCCCCCTTCATTGACAGAGTGCCTGCCGGGTTTCTTCGGTGACGGCTGCAACCAAACCTGCGTCTGCGTCAACGGCGGCTCCTGTGACCCCGTTAACGGACGCTGCGCCTGCACCTCCGGTTTTCACGGCGCCGCCTGTGAACGAGGTAGAACCACCACCCTGGAAAAAGAGATGATTCTGACTGGTACCGGGATTCAAAGTGTGTGTGTGTGTGTGTGTGTGTGTGTGTGTGTGTCAGTGTGTCCTCTGGGCTTCTTCGGTCCGTCCTGCGCTCGGGAGTGTCGCTGTGATGACCAGTGTCCATGTGACCCGCAGACAGGAAGCTGTAACGCCACGCTGAGAGGCGAGACCAACCACACCTTACACAGAGGTACACACACACACACACACACACACACACACACTGTCTTCTAAACAGCCTGTTGACGTCCATCTCCAGAAGAGAGTCTTCATTGTGGTGGGGGATGGGACGGGTGGTTGAGAGGCACGGCCCCCTGCTGAGCTGTGGGAGGGGGTCAGAACCGACCCATTGTCCTTTAAAGCGACGGTAAACGTAGTTGCGCTTGTTTGCCGGGTGCAGGTCGCTCATGGAGGCTTTTAGTTCATCTCTTCATTTCTTGGTTTATTTGAAGCCTCCATGACGTTATTGTGTTGGTGTGTTTCTGTCCACCAGCAGACTCGGGCGGTGGAGGCGATCCGATGTTTAACACGCAGCAGCTTCTAACGCTCGCTCATAAGCAGACGAGAGCTTCTATAATACTGAAGACTGAATGTCTTTGTATGTCACATCCACAGCTTCTGTGGAGGTTTTCTAATGAAGGTCTTCAGACCTCATCACCCTCAAATCATATTTAATGAAATCCTCCGTTTAACTCGTAGTTCCTGAAGTTGGACCTTTGACATCTTTTCCTTTAAGTTCATGTTGAACCCACTTCAATTCTATTCATCTCCTTTCTCTATCAGTAATAAACTGTAAAGGTATAATAAATACTGTAAAACAAACCATGTTGACTTCACATTATTCCACATGTGAAATATTAAGTGTTGATATGTGTGTGTATGATTTCAGCTCCTTACGTACTTCATATAATAATAACATAAACTACGTAATGATCTGATCTTCATCTCTCCGTCTGCTGTTTGAAAGAAGAAGCGTTTACTCGTGATGACATACATTATTAAATGCTTCTTCTCCTTCTTCTTCTCCTCCTTTTTCTTCTTCTTCTCCTCCACAGCTGGACATTGTCTGGCGGAACAGATGTTTACACGTTGGAGACGAGATGAAGAAGCTCACAGAGAGCAGCGTCATCTGACAGAGTAAGTGTCACAGGTCGAGTCACGTGACCCACCTCACCCCTTCACCCCCTCTCCTCACCTCCTCACCCCTTCACCTCCTCTCCTCACCTCCTCACCCCCTGACCCCTCACCTCCTCTCCTCACCACCTCACCTCACCTCCTCACCCCCTCACCTCCTCACCTCCTCACCCCCTCACCTCCTCACCTCCTCTTCTCACCACCTCACCTCACCTCCTCACCCCCTCACCTCACCTCCTCTCTGTACATCAGAATCAGAACCGTTTATTGCCAAGCAAGTTTTCACCTGCATGGAATTTGTCATGGCGGAAGGTGCATAACATTCGACGATAAACAACAACATTCGACAATAAACAACAACATTCGACGATAAACAACAACATTCGACGATAAACAACAACATTTAACTGTCAACAGTCAGCACAGTGCAGGGAATAGAAACGTATTAATACATCGTTCACGTTCTTCAAACCTCCAGCAGCATCCTGCGGGCCGAGGAGGAGGAGGAGGAGGAGGAGGAGGAGGAGGAGGAGGAGGAGGAGGAGGAGGAGGAGGAGGAGGAGGAGGAGGAGGAGGAGGAGGAGGAGGGTTTATCTCTCGCGTCGTCTGTTTTCTTCACGTAGTCGCCGGTGTTTCGGTGTGACGTCATCAGTTCATCTTTTCCCCTCAAGCCTCTTAAACACACGTTTTCTGTCAGCGCGGCTTCAAGTTAAACCCCAAAAGGTGTAATAAGCACAGAGAACATCAGCTTGGTAAGAGTTCTTGGAATATGAAGTAATATTTATGCCTTTCAAGATAAAAATGAATCTTAAAATTAGTTGTAAAAGACCATTTTCAGCTTTGTCACGAGGATCAGGAAGTGTTTTTGCCCAAAAGTCGTATTTTATTTCACTTAACGAGATATTCAAGATGCATTGTGTGAAAACATGCTGGTATCTCGCTGAAGTGTTACTTCTGAGGTGGTTGCGTCTTTGATTGTGTGTAATATTGGACAGATGTTGTCGATGTGAAAGCTTTGAGGTTGGACTCTTTATGTTTTGCATGATGATGAGAAGCAGCGGTGGTGCATGACACAGTTAGACGTGAGAATGTAACCGTGAAGGCTTCCGTCTTCTTCTGCTCTGGAGTCAAATGTAAATGTAATTAAAGGCAGAGAGGGAGGCACCGGGCTCCTCTTCATTCATCTGCTCACCTTTCACATGCACGTTGGGGATTGTGAGCCGTTAACATGGTTACTGGAAGCTCTTTGTTGAAGGGGGACACAAGATGGAGGAGACGGATTTGTGTTTTTAACCCTTACACGACCAAGAAGAGGGAACCATCTGAATGAAAAGCAGTCTCTGTTGGTGTTAGTGGTGAGGCAGCAGAGGGTTGAAGTGAAACTGTTACCAGCTTCAAGATGTCGGGTTGTTTCTCGTTCGGTGGGCAGAAATAGACTCTTGTTGCTCCAGGATCAGAGCTGCCGGTGTTGCAGTGCAACAGGTGACCGTGTTAAGTTGTGACTTTCAGCTGAACGGTCCGTGGTTTCTCGTAATAACCTCTATGGTTGGCGTGGATAACAAAAACAGCCGAGTCTGTATTTCTATGATTGATTGAAGGCGTTTCTGAGGACACCTCAGACTGTCTGTAAGAAGTGGACGTAGTCTTGGTGACGGATGTTTTGAAGCCTCGAGTTCGGTGTTTTGGTCCGTCACCATTTTGGTTTTTTTGCAACCAGTGAACAGGAAGTGAGGAGTGACGTAGAGATGCCGTACACGTCTCTGGTAGAGACCTGTCAATCAGCATGTAGCCCCGCCCTAAAGCATCCCCTGCTTTATGGTCTGTGTGACTCTAAATGGACCATCATGTACTAAATGAACATCATGCTGTATTGAAGAAGACTTGAAACTAGAGATTGAGACATAAACTCATGTTTACAATGTTTACTGAGGGAATAAATCAAGAGAGAAGTAGAGTCATTTTCTATAGACTTCTATACAACCAGAGGAGTCGCCCCCTGGTGGACACTAGAGAGAATGCAGGTTTAACACGTGAAGCATCACTTTTTCAAACCTTCTTCGTCCTCATGTTGATAATGTTCATTCTTTGAATGTTTTAAACGTACACTTCTGTCCTGATTTTACACATTTAAAAGAGTTTGAATATTGACTGAATGTCCAGTTGTTTAACGTGTTGAGTTAGCTCAATAGCATAGCATTGTGGACCCGATGCTTCATCTTTTTACTTGATTAATGTTCTTCAGCTTGTTTCTGTACTTCCTGAAAATCGTGCATTAGCAACTCTTGTCTCTTCTTCTTTCTTTCCTGCTCGTCTTACTCAGACCACGAGGTGTGCAGAGACAAAGTCAGTCACGAATGAAAAGCATCATTAAACATGGACGATGCGCTCCAACGTGACTCTTTGCTGTTGAGAGATTAGTTCGGTCTTGATTTGTAGACATAAATGTGTTAACAGTCATTTACACACTATAACCAGCATACAGCAGCGTTCTGCAGGAATCTGGTTTATTAAATGGCGTGTATTAGATTTCTCTTATAAACCTTTAACTGTGCGTCTAATGACAAACAATGACTCAAGACAAGGAACGTGTTGCTGTTTGATCATTTAATCCAAAGTCTTGACTTGAACTGACAAAACATCGTCTGAGTGTGAATGAGTTCGTGTGTACGACTGAACAGTCGACTTTTTGTAGAATTCAGTAGAATCGATAAACGGAAAATGAATTGACGATTGTTGTGATTGAACGCTTCAGGAAAACAAACAAAACATTTAATGATTCCAGCTTCTTAAACTGGACCGTTCGATGCTCTCTAACAGTCCAAAGTTATTTAAAACAGATGTTATCACCAAAACATGCAGCTTTTGTCCAATGAAATATTCTGCTTCAATCCAGATTTGTTGGCGTTTAGCCTTCAAACAGCTGCTTGTGTGTTGACGGGCGTGCGACACAAAGCTCACCTGAAGCTCTGCGTCTGACCGCTCCGTCTCTCCTCAGGCGCAGCTGGCTGCTGATCACCGTTGGCCTGGCCTCTCTGCTGACGGCCAGCCTGCTGCTTCAGCTGCTTCGGCTGCTTCGGGCGCGGCGCGGCCCGCCGGCCGCTCGCCCCGCTGGACGTCGAGACTTCTCTTACGTCCCGCTGAACCGCATCAACGGAGGAGCGGACGCCGACGGCGGGAAGTCCGGGTTCGCGTCGGACGACTCCGACTCTCAGGATGAAATCTGGTCCCCGGGGTCGTAGACGTCAGGAGGGCCGACGGGACGAGAGAGGCTCGATTTAAACGGCTGATCTTGTCGAAAAACGAGAATCTGGCTGGAAGGAAGAGGAAGCTTAACTGACATCAAAGTGTTTCTGGCAGCCGGTCAGATGTTTACCCCCACAGCTGCAGGTAGGACGAGCTGCCCCCTGTTGACCTGTTGACCTGTTGAACCGTTGAACTGTTGAACTGTTGAACTGTTGACCTGTTGACCTGTTGAACCGTTGAACTGTTGACCTGTTGACCTGTTGACCTGTTGAACTGTTGACCTGTTGAACTGTTGACCTGTTGAACTTGTTGTCCAGCTATCTTTGAGCTTAATCGGGTGTTCTCTGGTTAATCAGCATGAACCCTAAAAAGAATGCCGTCATCCGTCTCACAGAAGTAGCGAGTGAGACAGCGACATTACAGTAAATACTTAAATATCCGCCATCATTCCGTGGGAGACGGTGAGAGAAATCTATCAGAAAGATTATAGTTCAGCCGAGTTAATGGACCTTATAGCTGGATTTTGGGACCTTTATAGATATGATAAGTATGTTTAGTTGGTTTATCACGTCAACAAAAGTAAATGTCTCGCTCAAAACTACTCAAAAAGACCAACAATGTCCATGTAAGTGCACAATATCCAGAATATTTTCACCTCTTTGCCTGAACTGAAGCTGTTATTTAGCTAAAAACATTCTCAACCTATCGTTGACTTGAACAGATATTGATTATTGCAGCAGAGTTCTGAGAGGTACTGTTGTTGTGAGTCTGGTGACTTTGAAGAGAGAATATTTCCTCGTGCTGGTTCTCTGAACTCCATCTGGACTTTAAAACAGCGCCGCTATCCCGTCAGAGAGGCTCGGGATGATCACCCGTCCACTTATTTAAGTCCTGATCCAGCTGACTATGTAATGCTGGTGCCACTGATTCACCTAAATGATAGAAACCAGCTCCGTGGTGCCGGTTCTCCAGGCTCGCCGGTGTTGAGCTCAGTTTAGAGTTGGACTGGGTTCAACTTCACGATGACACTTTGAACTTTGAACTCCTCCCATGAAAACAAACTCTGACTGAGTTGTTGTTTTTGTGTTTTCAACACGAGGATTTCTGAGACGTTTTGTCAGAATGCACTGAGCTCGTTCACATCAGAGACTGAAGAAGCACAACTGTCTCCACCAGTGTTTGACTCAAACTTCATCAGGATTTCTTACTGCATCAATGAAATGTCACCAAACTTCCTGTTTTAAACATAAATAAATGTATCGTTTGACCACTAAAATATGAATCCATCCTTTTGTTATTTTAGGTGTCTTGCTTTTTAAACTCTTGTCATAGAATCGGATGTTTCTGCTACGAGGGAATCCATTTTAATAAACTGACACTTTTACAAGTTAAAATTAAAAAAACGTAAGCTTCTTCTTCTTCTTCTTCTTCTTCTTCTTCTTCTTCTTCTTCTTCTTCTTCTTCTTCTTCTTCTTCTTCTTCTTCTTCTTCTTCTTCTTCTTCTTCTTCTTCTTCTTCTTCTTCTTCTTCTTCTTCTTCTTCTTCTTCTTCTTCTTCTTCTTCTTCTTCTTCTTCTTCTTCTTCTTCTTCTTCTTCTAGGTGAAGGAGACTTCATGTTGTCTGGTTTACTTTTACTCGTAACAGAGTATTTTCTGCTCTATGGAACTCAGTTTCAAACACTTTGAAACTCCTTAAAATAAAAATACGTCACGACTAACGACATTTAAATAAAGAGTGACAATGCACCATTATGTGCTCACATGTGTTTCTCATTTAATAATAATATAATATATATGTTCATGATTTTTAAAGGGTAGATGTTTTCTTTCTTCCAGACAGCTGACTCACTTTCTTCCTCACCTTGTTTTTGATGAGTCAGGAACCCGGCTGTTTCTATGACTTCCTCTGTTCATGAGCTGAAGTCAGGAGGTCACGGACGGGGCGGTGAGAGCCAATGGGCTGCCGGCTCTCTGCGCTTTGTCCCGCCTCCCGACTCCAGCTGATGTAACTCAGCAGGAGGATGTCGCTCTGCAGAAACGCAGCTGTGTTTCATGTCGGTTTCATGTTTTGTTTGTTTCTCCTCTGTGTTCTCCTTATTGTATTTGTGTTTATGGTAAAAAATGACACGTTGAAGCTTTTTGTGAGTTAAAAAACCTGCGGAACGTTCTGCGTTTCCTGGTGGAGCGGCTTGACTTCAGTCGACAGACAAACCGGTTTTTAGAGACACTGTCTCCTCATTGAATTAAACACCAACAAAACAAAGAGTGCGTTCCTGTCCCGTTGCAGCAACAGAAGTCTCTCTTGTCTGTTCAGTCAACTGCTCCGTGTTTCCTCTTTTCATGGTTCCAGACGTTTAGAAGCGTTTTTGGAGCTTTTAAAACCGGAACACAAACAGTTTACACAAAGCCAGAAGAAAACTGTTCATGTCATGTGTTGTGATGGTGTCCGACTCTACAGGACTGCAGCTGGTTATCGCTTTAAGACGATTCACTGAGGAACCGATCGATTACACATTGTTTTCATTAGTAATTCATTGGTTTTAATCAAGAACGGGAACAAACCTGTGTGTGGTGTGTGTGTGTGTGTGTGTGTGTGTGTGTGTCTGGTGTGTGTGGTGTGGTGTGTGTGGTGTGGTGTGTGTGTGTGTGTGTGGTGTGTGTGTGTGGTGTGTGTGTGTGTGTGTGGTGTGTGTGTGTGTGTGTGTGGTGTGTGTGTGTGTGGTGTGTGTGTCTCTGTGTGTGTGTCTCTGTGTGTGTGTGTGTGTGTGGTGTGTGTGTCTCTGTGTGTGTGTGTGTCTCTGTGTGTGCGCGTGTGCGTCTCTCTCTCTGTGTGTGTGTGTGTGTGTGCGCGTGTGCGTCTCTCTGTGTGTGTGTGTGTGTGTGTGTGTGTGTGTGTGTGTGTCTGTCTGTCTGTCTGTCTGTCTGTCTCTGTGTGTGCGCGTGTGCGTCTCTCTCTCTCTGTGCGTGTGCGCGTGTCTCTCTCTCTGTGTGTGTGTGTGTGTGTGTGTGTGTGTGTGTGCGCGCGTGCGTGCGCCTCTCTCTCTCTCTCTCTGTGTGTGCGCGCGTGTGCGTCTCTCTCTCTGTGTGTCTCTGTGTGTGTGTGTGTGTACGTACGCGTGTGTGTGTGGTGAAGCCGTGACCTCTCGCCCCACAGAGGTGAGTGTGTTACTCGAGGCCCCGCCCACATTCCTCTCCACATGTTTCTGACGTGTGATCATCACCACAGCCGGAAGGAGACACTGACGACAACGTCATGAGAATACAAACATTCATCAGAAATATAAAACTCAAATACTAATTAGAGAAAGTTCAGAGCAAAACTTGTTGTACACTTGTGTACAATTTTAAAGTACTTGTTCTTTATTTGAGTATTTTCTGCTACTTTATTCAATCACTTAAAATACTTAGTAAACTCAGATTATTAATATCAAATAGAATCAACTAATAAATGATTATATAATAAACTACCAGCAGTTTATAAAGTAGTTCAAAGGAGCTCCAGCTTCACATCAATGCATCTCAATAATTAGAATCTAAAATATAATATATATAATATAATATGATATATATAATATAATATATATATCAGAACAGAGGAAACAATCGTGTGCAATATTACTTTTTGGTAGTTTTACTCTTAATACCCTGCACAGTATTACTTTAGTTTAGAGTGTATTGTACTTGTATTGCTGCTCTATTTTGCCCTGGTGTTAGTATTACTTCTTATACAATTTATATTGTTCATAAATGTTTATATCTTTACTGTTTGTGTTGCTTTTTCTTCCTCTGTTCTGATCTTGTAATAATAATTCTCTGGGATCAATAAAGTTCTTTCTTTTCTCATCTTATTCTGAAATGAGCCATTTTACATTGTAAGTACTTTTACTTTTGGAATACTTTTAAGTATATTTCGATGCCACTACTTTGGTACTCGAGTAATGCAGGACTTTAACGTGTAACAGAGTATTTGTACACTGTGGTACTACTGTTTTTTGAAGTAAAAACACTCCAGGTAAGCATGTCTCTCACACTCCAACAGCACGAGTACCTGATGTTGAGAACAAACAGAATATTTCATTACTCAACAAGAATTCGGTGGCAACAACACGAGGTCGTTGACCCCCGCTGTGCTCACACAGGACAGCATTGTGCAACACACACACACACATACACACACACACACTCTCACACACACACACGCACACAGTAAACATTAACCAGACTATGTAAAGGAAGGCGACTGCATTGTTGTGACGGTGATCACTTATTATGTCCGTGAGGCGCACACACCCTGAACACCTTGTGTGCGTTGTTAGTGCTGCAGTAACAACTAATGAGGACAATATGAGTCACGCATGGGAGGGTTGTGAGACAAAAGACAAGACGGACAAAAGGCCTCACCTGCGTAGAGACAAAACAGACTTTATGGTTGTTAAGACGCTTTATGTGGTTGTTTTGTGTCTCTTTGTAGCCTCCTTGTGTTCCTTTGTAGTCTTCTTGTGTCTCTTTGTAGCCTCCTTGTGTTCCTTTGTAGTCTTCTTGTGTATCTTTGTAGTCTTCTTGTGTTCCTTTGTAGTCTCCTTGTGTATCTTTGTAGTCTTCTTGTGTATCTTTGTAGTCTTCTTGTGTATCTTTGTAGTCTTCTTGTGTTCCTTTGTAGTCTTCTGTTGTCTCTTTTCTAGTTTTGTGTCTCTTTGTAGTCTTTTTCTGTTTCGTTGTAATCTTCTTTTTCTTTGTAGTCTTGTATCTCTTTGTAATCTTTTTCTTTGTAGTCCTCTTGTGTCTCTTTGTAGTCTTCTTGTGTCTCTTTGTAGTCTTTGTCTCTCTGTAGTTGGTTGTTGTAGTTTTGTGGTTGTTTGTATTTTGTTGTGGTCATTTTGAGTCTTTTTTTGTCTCTCTGTAGTCATTTTGAGTCTCTCTGTGACTCTTTGCGTGACATTTTGTCGGTGACGGCCATGGTGACCTGACACTTTGAACCCTTGGGCCTGTCTCCAGTACGTGAAGTACTCCATCTTTGGACTCCCGTTAGTCACAATTTATATAAAACGAGAAGCACAGGCCGGGTGCCTCATCTCCCAATATTAACAATAGAGCAAGAACAGATATCAGCCTCTGGTACATAGATATAGAATATTATCAGACTAGTACTCTAAATAAAATGCACTTTGATGGTTAAACATTGAACGTAAAAGCAGACTGAGAAGCAGAGACATTGTTCAGGACTTGAGTTTGATCTTTTAAGCATAAAATCACTTGTTTATTTCATGTTCTGAGAGTTTGAGGGTGTTTTGAAGTTACAGGTGAGAGACCTGCGGCTGTGATGCAACACAGGAAGTGAGCGGTGAAGGACTTTGTTATCGGTGTGATGTCACAGGTGTGACCTTGTTGTGTGGGAATGGAAAGATCTAGAGCGACATGTTGTCCCGAGTCCTGCTCCTCTGTGTTTTTCCCACATTCTGTTTTGTCCGCTGCAATGACTCGCACAACGAGCAAACAATAAAAGATTTCAGTTTATGTATTTTAAGCCATATAAAAGCTTGAATTTTGTATTCACAAGTCAGTTCATTTCTTTATTGTTGTCTTTTTGCAGCATCTGAAATATTAATATTAACATTAAGTGTTTAAATTACACATTTAGTAAGAATACAATAATCAAAAAGTACATTAGAAATACAAGAAATAAGGAGAAGATGAAGTTCTTGACTTTCCTGAGAACCAAAAGGAAGTTTATTGTATATTTAAATTAACAAATGATTTAGAAATAGTGTATTCCTGTTTGGCTCATTTAAATTAAATATATTTGTAATACTTATAATTAGGATAGTTATACTTCTAGTTCACTACCTCGCAGAGATAAATACTATATTTTTTTACTGTACTACGTCTGAGGTACATATTGTAGTTTTTACTGTACTACGTCTCAGAGGTACATATTGTAGTTTTTACTGTACTACGTCTCAGAGGTACATATTGTAGTTTTTACTGTACTACCATAATGTAAGCTTCATAACAGCGGGTCCTCGTACGTGTTGACATTATTCGGGTGTGTCGGTACTGAGAAAACAGGAAACCGTGCAGCCGGACCCGGATGTTGTGCTTGTGTAAGTACGGAGGAGAAACCCAGTTGTAGTGCAGTTACTTCCTCCTCCCGAACAACCAGCAGCGCTCTGCCCAGTCATGCCCTTTTCAGGAAAAACTAGGGGGGGGAGGGGTTAGGAGGAGCAGGTCACGTGTGTTGGTGACAGGCCGTAACGCCGCCTGTGATTGGTCGAGCCGCTCCGGGGCCCGTCTCCTCCGATAGGCCTGCTCCGGGGGTGACGTCACGTCGATCAGCTGTTGGAGCTCCACAACAACAACAAAAGAAGGAAGGAGCAGTCGGGGAGGAGGAAACGGGACTGAAGGAAACAAGAAAGAGAGAGGAAAGAAAACCGAGCCCAGCTCCCGATGGACAGTCCTTAATCAACGCTTATTTTTATATATATATTGTATTTCTTCTGCGAAGAAACCTGGAGTTTTTCTATTTTTCGAAAAGTAACGCGTCTACCTCAGTTTGTAAGGATTTATTTTTGTAATCCTCGGTTTACGTCCTCTCTCTCTGCCGCAGGTGAGCTCTTTGTTTTCCTCTCGGTGGCCGTTAACGGCTCCGGTGCCTCTTAAACCGGACGCTAATGATCGTTATCAACCACATCACGATAGAGACACTTTCTACTAAAATAAACTGACATCTATTAAAACGCTACGATGCGTTTTTGAACGTTTACGACGCCTTTGTAAATCCGCTTACGCTGCAGCGCGAGCTGTGACGTTAGCCGCGCTCGCGCTGCAGAACGTGGTGTTTTTCCTCGAGTAAAACGATGTGCAGTTGTTTTGTGTGTGTTTTTAGAGTATGTTCTTGACATGTTTGTGTATGTTGTAGTTTAACACGCAGACTTCTGTTGGTGTCGAGTTGCAGGCTCCTCCCCCTGCTCGCTTGTGTAACAACAGACCGTCTGCAGCCTGCTGCCCCACATCTCCTCCTCTCGGCTCACACAGCAGTCAGCCGACGACTTTATTTCTCCCTCGGCGTGATTGCTAACCGATAACCATTTTAATAATTAGTCATTTATTACGTAAAAACGTCAAACACGCGCTGGTTTCAGCTTTTTTTAAAGTGACGATCGGCTGCTCTTCTCAAGTCGCTTTAAACTGCAAAAGACATTTGCAGAAAAACGTTGACTCAGGATTATTTTCTGTTGTTTATAAAGCAAAACAAATCGATTCAACAAGAGATAATAAGAAAGTAAAGTATTAATATGAGAATAAACGGTAGTGGCAGACCTCTTTCTGCAGAACATTCAACATGTAGTTTACACATTCGATGACTTTACTGCTTATCTCTGTTTTATATCATTGTAAATTCATTATTTGTGATAGTTAACGGTTTAGACATTTTATGAACTTTATATATCATTAAATAGCTGCTCATGCAGTTCATCTGTTGCGGCCTAAATAACCTGTAAAGTCCCAGAACATGACCACAGCCTATTAAAATAAGAGTTCCTGCTCATCTATCTCTGTTTCTGCCTCAGCAAACAGCCCTAACGCCTCTTGTTCGCCCACTGAACTGTGTTTTTATCCTGCAGCCTGCATACTGTATTTACATCGGGTTTTATTCAGCGTCTATGTTGTCACTTGGATAAATAATGATGTAATAGAAGCATTTGTTGCGATGTCGTTCAGCAGAAAGACACAGCTATGACTCAGTGAGCCCATTGACTGACATTAATCTCCTGTAAAAACACACCAGAGCAGCTTTCCTTTGTGCTCGGAGATTATAACGACGGTCTGAGTTTATATTTAGGTTATTTAACCCGATAGCGAGGAAGAGGAGGAGGTGCAGCACATTATGTGATCCTTCACTTAAAACCTTTTTTTCTGTCTCTCCGTGTTCACAGAGGCGGAGTTTCGCCTTTTGTTCTGCAGAAAAACAGGCTTCATGTTTTTTTTCTCTTCCTTTCACCGTGTAATGAACAACACAACTGCGAAATACGAGCTGGCACGCGAGTGTTTGAACGCATCACATCTATCAATACGCGTTCTCTTCCGTATCCAGAGTGCGTTCAGGTGCTGTTGGGGAAAAAACGGAATTTGTGTTTCACTGAAATAATTTATAACATAAGAATGTAATAATAATTTTTTTTAAATTGTATTATACTATATTGATCCCTTTAAGGGGAAACTTGTCTCTGTATTGGACTCATCTCTGGAGCAGTGGGCTGCCAATGACAGGCGCCTGGGGAGCTGTTAGGGGCTCAGTGTGTTGCTCAGGTACACTTCGACACGTGATACGTCCCAGTCGGGGATCGAACCGTTGACCTTCCGGTTCCCAGACGACCCTCTTAACCCAGTGAGCCACGGTCGCCCAAAGGTTGCTAATGAGGCGTTCATGCTAGTATAAAAAACCTGTTCATGTCAGCGTCCTGGTGGTGAATAAAACCTAAGTGTTGCTCTAGCAAGATGAAACACAGTATTACATACATTTACAGACTTCTGATACATATTTAATAAAAGGCAACAATATAAATGCACCTTTAGATGTCTTCTGATGTTGTTGCATGTTTCTTTAACGTCTGTCTTGTTTTAAACAAAGGTCTCAGGTCCTGTGAGTTAAAATACTTTTTGACACAATTTGTCCTTTTAAAGACAAACGCATACATATTATAAATATTATAAACAACAGAAAGATGAAAGAAATTCAAAAGTTCGGCAGTTTCAGATTATTGCACACAAGACAATAAAATGATAAAAATGTAATCAAATAGATTTAAAGTCTATAATAACAGTAACAGCAGTAAAAACAATCGTGAAAAAACAAAACAATAAAATTGTACATGATAAATACAATAAAATAAGTAAATGAAACGATAAAATAGATTTAAAAGCAATGAAACCACTAATGGCAGTAAACGTCTGAAATAAAAACGAGATTAATTAATAAAAACAGCGTAAATAAAATGTATTTTTTATTTTATTTAAGTACAATCAAATTTGTGATTTAAATAATGTAAAAAAAATAGATGACATCAAACTATCACAGTAGTTTTCCGCCCTGAGTCGCGTCTGTCTGCTTCCACCAATCAGAGCTCAGTATGTCGCCTCAGAGGCAAAACACAGGGCAGAGCCGTCCACAGGAGGACACCGGCCTCTTGGCTGTAGTCCAGAGACATTGTGCCAAAGGAAGCCTCCTCCTCCCTCCTCCCTCCTCCCTCCTCCCTTCATACAGCAGCTGCGACACTGATCACTTCTTATTCTGTCCACTAATACTTTCCTCTCCATGAGAGTGTTCTGCGAGCAGCAGCCAGCTGTGTGTCTTTATCTGCTGTTGAATAAAACACTGCTCGCCTCCATCGGCTCAGCGGCTGAAGAAACTGCAGCTGCTGCCTCCGAGATGCTGATGACTTTAGTGGCGCTTGTAGCTTCCTTTTTTACATCTGCGATCATTCACAAGTAGACTGAGGCGCTTTTAATGGCAGACGATGATTAAAACATATTTTTATGTTTTATGACGTTGTTAAAGGTTTGTTTACATCTTTCTTTTTGTAAACAACGGTCTGAAACTGTCCGATTTCAGTTCTCATACGTCATGGGGTTTTAATGCTACAATATATATATATTATAATGGCCCATAACTTACTGGATCAATACATAATAATATAAATGTCCCATTATTTCCTAACAAACATGACACCGACATCAACTTCCTTCTTCCAGGCTGTTCTCTTGAGGTGTAAATCTGTCTTTTTCAAATAGATCTTGACTAAAATGGCCGACATTCACTGAAACAAAGGAACGTTTCCAAACCACCGTCTGACCCATAATCTATTTTATAACTCCTCGTACACTTCAAGACTCCTCCCCTAAAAATCTCTGTGAACATTTTAACACTGTGTGTCGGTTACTGACTCGGTTACAGACTGACTCGGTTACTGACTGACTCGGTTACTGACTGACTCGGTTACAGAGTGACTCGGTTACAGAGTGACTCGGTTACTGACTGACTCGGTTACAGAGTGACTCGGTTACTGACTCGGTTACAGAGTGACTCGGTTACTGACTGACTCGGTTACTGACTGACTCGGTTACTGACTCGGTTACAGAGTGACTCGGTTACTGACTGACTCGGTTACTGACCGACTCGGTTACAGAGTGACTCGGTTACAGAGTGACTCGGTTACTGACTGACTCGGTTACAGAGTGACTCGGTTACTGACTGACTCGGTTACTGACTGACTCGGTTACAGAGTGACTCTGTTACTGACTGACTCGGTTACAGACTGACTCGGCTACTGACTCGTTTAGAGACCTGCTGGTGAACAAAGTGGAGCATTTAGCAGCTAAAGAGACAGATTTGTGGTGGAGGAGACCAAAGACGGAGCTAAAAGAGAATATTGGACACGAACATCTGTAGCAGCTGGATGTTACAGACGGTGGTGATATGTGAGATGTTGTGCTGCCCCCAAGTGGTTAAATAGTTAATACAACTTGAAGTCACATGAATGCTAACAGGAAGTTTTAGGACCGAGTTCTGCAGCTCTCTATTCACTCAAGTCTCAAATTTGAGACATGCGACGGAAAGACAAAAGCGTACCAAGTTTTATCCTCAGACTTGGAGTAATTCTCTCTTCTTTGCTCCTCAGGGCTCGTTTTGTACTTTTGCACTCTGCCCGACGTTGAGCGATGTCCAGCCACAGATGATCCATGACCACACTTCTGTTCACGCACTTTAGCACCTTCCCCGAGCCGCGAACCCCACAGCTGATGACCAAAGCGAGCGACGCCACGCCTCCCCGCCCCAAGCAACGCGCCTCCTCCTCCTCCCCCCCCAGCAGCCCCTCCTCCCTCGGCCTCGCGCCCCCGCAGGACGTCCCGAGATGTTCCACAGGTTCACCAGCGCTCTGTTCGGGGACGACGCCGAGGAGCTGAGTCGACGCAGCGGGAACAGAGACGGGAAGGAGGAAGAGGAGGATGAAGACTGGATCCTGGTCAACTACCTGGGTAAGAAATCAAAGCTTCACGTGTTAAAGCTGCATTCTCTCTAGTGGCCACCAGGGGGCGACTCCTCTGGTTGTATAGAAGTCTATAGAAAATGACTCTACTTCTCTCTTGATTTATTCCCTCAGTAAACATTGTAAACATGAGTTTATGTCTCAATCTCTAGTTTCAAGTCTTCTTCAATACAGCATGATGTTCATTTAGTACATGATGGTCCATTTAGAGTCACACAGACCATAAAGCAGGGGATGCTTTAGGGCGGGGCTACTGTGATTGACAGGTCTCTAATAGACCATAAAGCAGGGGATGCTTTAGGGCGGGGCTACTGTGATTGACAGGTCTCTAATAGACCATAAAGCAGGGGATGCTTTAGGGCGGGGCTACTGTGATTGACAGGTCTCTAATAGACCATAAAGCAGGGGATGCTTTAGGGCGGGGCTACTTTCCTTGTTTTCGTTTGTTTCCTCTTCATGAAAAGTTAATTGTAACGATTTAGTCCTAAAAATGTCTTATTCAGCGTTCGGTTGTACTTGGCTCCACTGACCCTCTTGTGTCACTTCTGGTTGCAAAAAAACCAAGATGGCGACGACCAAAACGTTGAACTCGAGTCTTCAAAACTTCAGTCCACAAACCGCCGCATGACGTCACAACGACCACGGCCACTTCTTCTATTCAAGCTATGTTTAAAATCAGAAGAAATTTGGTTTAAATGAGCTTTTATTTTACATTGAGATCGTGTAAAACCCACCCGCAGATGAAGACCACAAGATCAGTCGAAAGCTCTGACGAAACAATCTTGACTCAACATCTGCTTATAGAGAAAATAATCCAACATTCAGAATGACAGATACAGTTTTTAATGGCAGGTCGAAGTTTTCCACACACACACACACACACACACACACACACACACACACTGTACAGAAACATGACACGCTGCAGAGACTCGGAGTGGAGCTCAGCTTTGGTTTGGCCCACTGTTCACCCTGCGCCGGTCTTGAACCCTCTTGACCCGTCTCCGATTCCACAGCCGTGTGAATACTTTAAACGGGGGGGGGGGGGGCATGCAGACGCAGACTTGTTCCTGTCTGGGTGCCATCGGTCAGTTTATGGTCGACCTGTAAACACGCCAAACAAAAGCACGGAGAGAACCGGAGGAGGTAAAAATAGCAGCTGGTGGAGCTGTAGTCCAGAGACTTGTACGGGCACGGAGCAGCCGCCAGCGTTCATCCTAAATAAAGTCACCTGGACCCCCGTAGAGTTCTGGACTGTTCACGCAGTTCAGCTGAGCTCGGCACAAAGATGAACCGGTGCTCGGATGGTTTGAAGAAGATTTCATTAGATTTAATAGATCTGATCTGAGAAAAACACTCAAATAAAACACAAGTTTCCACCAAAATTCATCCAAATGAAGAGCTGGTCAAAGGAAACGGACTGTTTTAAAGACATTTACTGTTCTTAAGTTAAAGGTTTAGTTCACCTGCATTACAAGAACACACATTTGTGTTTTTTTGACCCGGTCTCCAATTAATTTAATCAAAGAAATGAAAAATGGCATTTGAAAAACTCAAAGAAACAATTAAAGCATGAGTTTATGTCTCAGTCTCTAGTTTCAAGTCTTCTTCAATACAGCATGATGTTCATTTAGTACATGATGGTCCATTTAGAGTCACACAGACCATAAAGCAGGGGATGCTTTAGGGCGGGGCTACACGCTGATTGACAGGTGTCTAATAGACCATAAAGCAGGGGATGCTTTAGGGCGGGGCTACTGTGATTGACAGGTCTCTACCAGAGACGTATACGCGTCTCTACGTCTCCTCCTCAGTCCAGATGTGGTCACTTCCTGTTCACTGGTTGCAAGAAAACAAGATGGCAACGACCAAAACCCCAAACTTAAGGCTTCAAAACATCCGTCCACAAGAGAGGACTACGTCCTCTTCTTCTATTCAGCAGCAGCCTTTCAATCGTTACATGTTCACGTTATTAAAGCACTGCGGCTGACATTTTTGTCGGTTATGTTGCATTTAGGACGGCTCTGCAGCACAAATCAAATGTTCAGATTTAAGTTCTGGAAATGTAGGAAAATGTACAGAATATATAGAATAAGATATTAATTATTTGTATATGAAAAAAACATCTCAGAAAACTTGTAATCGAAAAGATAACTGAAGTCTTAATGTCAGTAATAAACTGGTGATATCTGTTAATGTTTTTTAACCCTTTCACCTCCAGTGTCTCCTCTTAAATTCATTTTTCTTTATGGATTTTGACCAAAATCTCTCATGTGGGCATTTAAAAGTGTAATAATCAACGTATTAATGGAGACACTGACACAGAGCGAGACAGGGTCACGTGATGCTGAGTCGCCAGAAAATCCTTGTTTACGTCTGACAGCTGCTGCTCAGAGAGGCCACAGCGCCCCCTGCTGGTCCACTGGAGGCATTGCTCTGCAGCGACGCGGCCACCAGTAAAACTACAGACTGTTGTTAGTTGTAGCTTTAAAATCCTGTGAGCACCAGGAACTAAACTACATCGGCCTCGCTTGTTTTGGAGTCAAAGAACAAATAAACCTTTAAAATATTGGCACAAAACTGAACCGCTGCATGAAAACACTTCCTGGTGCATCACATGACTATTTCCAGCTGTTTGTGTCTCTGCAGCTGAAGCCTGCGCCGGTCAGCGTGGTGACGGCCTCTCTGGATCCACAGCTGGTCCTGAGGAAGAGGAGGAGGAGGAGGAGGAGGAAGAGGAGGACCTGGTGATGATCCCCTCCCCCATGGCCAGCCCCCCGATCCGCTACGCCTCCTGCACCTCCCTCAACTCCACGGCCGACACCGACCCGGACGGCGGCGCAGAGGACGAAGAGGACGAGGAAGAGGAGAACGGGTTCCTCCGTCTGGACGCCTCCTCGCTGGAGGAGAGCTGGTTCGTCACGCCGCCGCCGTGCTTCACGGGCCGCGGCCTCCAGCCCGTCCTCCTGGAGGCCAGCCCTCTGGAGAACCTGCTGATCGAGCACCCCAGCATGTCGGTCTACGCCCACCGCAGCCCCCCCAGGATGAGCCTGGACCCCCTGCCGCGCTCCCTCGACCTGGAGCTCGGCTTGTTGCCTGAAAACGTGCCCGCCGCCATGACGCCCTCCACCGGGAAAGAGAAGGGACGACGCACGCTGGACGGCCCTCGACACAGGTAACGTCCTGATGAACCGCTTCACTTTAAAGCTACTGTCCTGATCCTCTGTATGAACCAGTCTCAGTGGAGTCCTGATCCTCTATGAACCAGTCTCAGTGTAGTCCTGATCCTCTATGAACCAGTCTCAGTGGAGTCCTGATCCTCTATGAACCAGTCTCAGTGTAGTCCTGATCCTCTATGAACCAGTCTCAGTGGAGTCCTGATCCTCTATATGAACCAGTCTCAGTGGAGTCCTGATCCTCTATGAACCAGTCTCAGTGTAGTCCTGATCCTCTATGAACCAGTCTCAGTGGAGTCCTGATCCTCTATATGAACCAGTCTCAGTGGAGTCCTGATCCTCTATGAACCAGTCTCAGTGTAGTCCTGATCCTCTATGAACCAGTCTCAGTGGAGTCCTGATCCTCTATATGAACCAGTCTCAGTGGAGTCCTGATCCTCTATGAACCAGTCTCAGTGTAGTCCTGATCCTCTATGAACCAGTCTCAGTGGAGTCCTGATCCTCTATGAACCAGTCTCAGTGGAGTCCTGATCCTCTATGAACCAGTCTCAGTGTAGTCCTGATCCTCTATATGAACCAGTCTCAGTGGAGTCCTGATCCTCTATATGAACCAGTCTCAGTGTAGTCCTGATCCTCTATATGAACCAGTCTCAGTGGAGTCCTGATCCTCTATATGAACCAGTCTCAGTGTAGTCCTGATCCTCTATGAACCAGTCTCAGTGTAGTCCTGATCCTCTATATGAACCAGTCTCAGTGTAGTCCTGATCCTCTATATGAACCAGTCTCAGTGGAGTCCTGATCCTCTATATGAACCAGTCTCAGTGGAGTCCTGATCCTCTATATGAACCAGTCTCAGTGGAGTCCTGATCCTCTATATGAACCAGTCTCAGTGTAGTCCTGATCCTCTATGAACCAGTCTCAGTGGAGTCCTGATCCTCTATATGAACCAGTCTCAGTGGAGTCCTGATCCTCTATATGAACCAGTCTCAGTGTAGTCCTGATCCTCTATGAACCAGTCTCAGTGGAGTCCTGATCCTCTATGAACCAGTCTCAGTGTAGTCCTGATCCTCTATGAACCAGTCTCAGTGTAGTCCTGATCCTCCATCAGAGAGAAGATGGTGTTTCTATAGAGTTATTCTTGTTGCTCGTCATCGGAGCCAGAAACTCCTTCAGCGCAGACTCCATCAGAGACCGGTCCACCGCGGACAGACCCAGATCCAGAAGCTCCAGAGGGAGGAGGAGAGCTCAGCTCTCGGCAGCAGCTCCGCCTCCTCCTCCTCCTCCTCCAGGAGCAGAGCTTCTCCTCTCTGCTGGAGACCCAGGACATATTGCTGGACCCGCTGGAGGGAAGGGAGGCACGGCAGAACCAGAACCAGGACTGAGAGGGTCAGACTGTCAGACCTGCTGCAGTAGAATGAGCGGTTTACTAAAGAGTCTGGTGCTCAGAGACACTACCACTTCAGACCACAGGGGGCGACAGAACCAAGAGACAATAAAAGTTCCTCATAGCAGCTTTAATATTTGGCTAATCAGCATTAAATGTTAATGAAGGACTAGAATACATTCACTGGGCTCCATCTGACACCGCTCTCCTTCTGTCTCTGCCCCCCCCCCTGCAGGCCGGAGGTGGCGGTGGTCCCGCGGCGCTCCAGCCTCCACTCGGCGTGCTACGCCGCGGCGCTCTCCGCCCGCGCCGGCCTCCTGCAGCATCGGGACGGCAACGCCGGCCAGCGCAACCAACCGCTGACCCGCAACGCGCTGCGACGCCTCAACCTGCTGCGGCCCCCGAAGACCAGCACCTCGCACCTCCACCAGCCGAGCCAGAGACACCTCAACTTCTGACCGGCGTCCTCATCGTCACCATCATCTTCATCGACCTCTGTCCTTCAAGCAGGATGGGAAACTAACACCTGCCACCTCTGATTCCTTCCTTTTTATTACTGTCAAGAACTCAACACCAGCAACGTGTCATCAGCCATCAGTCACACCCCCGATCTCAAATCTGATTGGACGGGGAGATGGGGAAAGTGGCTTTTGTTTTTGTTCTTATCAGCTCATGTGGCCAGTGGGTGAGACGTTTCTCCTCCTCCTACTCCTCTTCATCATCATCCATCCTCCTTCATCTTGATGTTGAGGAGAAGATAACGGTCATCATGTGCACCTCCCCCCCCCCCCCCCCCCTTCTCCTCCTCTCTCTTCTTCACGGACAACTTAATGAGTAGAATCAATGCTGTAGGTCACTTTACTCAGCGGCAGGTTCACCGCGCATGGCAGGACGCTCAGGTGTCACGGTGGAGTCACGGTGGCGTCACGGTGGAAACCTGTGACACAATGAGTCAGAACTTTAAAGGAAAAATCCCCTCAAATAGTCTGTTATGTCGCTGAGTTCCTACGTTTCCCAGAATGCCACGGGAGAAAAGGTCAATTAAAGGGACGATGTCATAGTCAATGTACGACTTTTAATTATAACAGAAAATCAGTTTGAGAGTTTGAAAGACGTCCCTCTTTACCCGGCAGGGCGTCTCTGACGAAAACATTCTGGCATGTTGCATTATGGGAAATGTAGGCTCCAGTGCTTCTGGAGTTTCACACCCATAGATGATCACGGCCTCTGATGCTTCGATGTCGGCCGTTCTTTTATCAAAGCTGCTGTTTTGAGGGGGTTTTCAGCCCTTGAAGTTCATAAATGCAGCGATCTTGTCTCAGCGTCACGTTTTCATAACTCTGCTCGTGCGGATGAACCTGCCTCTGGCTTTGTAATTCAGTACTTTTCACAATATTTTTTTGAAAATCTAAAAATACTGGGTTAAATATCACTAAACGCCTTGTTTTAACGGTAGCTTTGAGATGAATAGAAATGTACAAAAAAATGTATTTAAAAAATGAAACAAAAAAAAACTTCCAAAATATTTTTTTGAAAAGAAAAAAAGAAATTACATATCAGTATGAAGTGGGTATATATGCGTCTGTTTCTTGCTTCGGTATGTTTGATCTTGTTGGTGTGCGATCTGTTGCATGGTTGTAGAGTCGTGTTCGTGTGACGATGGTGGGAGGAAAACAGAAAACAGAAAAAGAGTTTGTGTTGTTTTTAGTTTCTTAAATGAATCTGCAGTCTACTTCTCAGGGTCACAACCAATCACCTTCACTCTCTAGGAAAATGCAGATTTACTTGACGGCTGACGATTCTTGTTTGTTCGGACTTCTCTCTTCTCCCGCTCCGTCCCAGCGAGCGTTCCCTCGTTTAACTCAACGAAAAGAAACGTGTTGGAGAGACATGCATTTGAGTTTTTTGTGTATTTTGTGAAAGAATTCACTTTCAGTCGACTGATGAAATCCATCGAGATGTTTGTATTTTACTTTGTGTTTCAAATGTACTTTAATGCTTTTTAACTCCATGTTAACTTAGTTACATTTTGCTAAACTGTTAAAAAAATATTTAAACCAAAAAAGTAGCTTTTCACTAGTTTATAATCCTGATTTATGTCTTTTTGGTTGTTTAACTTTTACGTGTTTAGTCGGTTGTTGGCCTCGTTGCTCTGAAATATAGAATCATGTTTCATGTTGGGAAAGTAGAGCCGGGGCCGAATCACCACCGCAGCAGAGAATAAACAATAGAATAATAAACACACAGAATGTTGGGAATGAGAGAAATAAAAGCAGATCCGTCGAGTCAAAAGTACGAGATGCAAAGTCAAAATGATGACTTTAAAAAGTCTAAATGTTGAGATACTAAATCACCATTATGAATTATCATTATTATCATTTATCTCATCGTTGCGTCTTCTCGTCTCATTCAATTTGACTTTCTAACTCACGATTGAAATATGAATCACTGCATCTTTTTTTGACTTTTCCATCTCATAATTATGATTACTTTGACTATTTCGTCTTCTTATTCCTGACTTTTCATCATTTCATTTCATTTTCTTGGCAGAAATTGACCTCCGTACGCCATTTTGTAATAACTTTGTTATTTTGTAATAACTGTTATTTTCTGCTTCATAATGTTATTGAATCAGTTTAAATCGGGTGAAAGTTTTTGACTTTCTCACGTTTTGAAGTCATCGGAGCAACATTAAACACATCAGCAGTACATGTTGTCGATGTTTTAAAGTGTTCTGCAGTAGAAACAAACAGGAAAGATTTCAAAGTCACGTTAATATTAAAGCGTTTGTTAAGCTGTAAATAATAATGTTTTTAAGCTTTTCTCTTATTTCTCGAATGTCTTTTTCTCTCTGCTGTCGAGCTTTGCAATCACGGACAATGAGTTTATTATAAAAAGACAAGAAGGGATCAGACGTGATGATCCGTCTCCTCCTCCTTTGTTTCTTGGGTTCATCTCTCCATCATCAAACTAACAGGGATTTGTCATGTTTGTTTTGTGTTCAATGCCTTGAAATGTGTGGATCTCGTGCCTTCCAGGTTGAAATGTAAAGACAATGCATCAATGAAGAACTTGAACTCCTTTATCTCGTGTTTTGTTTGTCCTGAGTGGACGGACATCGGAAACCAGCTATGCACCACTCGGAGCCGCCCACCAACCGTCTCTACTTTATTTTATACGATGACTCAACAAAAGAAACCAGACAGAATGATGTAGCAAAACCTCTTTTCTCCTCGTTTGTTTCAAGAAAAAAGAAGAAAAAAAAGTGTGAAGACTATTTTGTGGCATTTTATTTTGTATTACTTTTCACCAAGTGTTAGATGCTTTTATTTTGTTGTTGTTGTTGTTGTATTGTACTGGAATAATACAGCACTTTGCCAAAAAAAAGGTGTAGGAATTATAGGGTTAACTCTTTATTTATCAACATAACTGGTCTCCATCTTTGTAGTTTTTGGATGTATGGAAGATCACTTCACTCTGTTCTGATGTAAGAGTAATTATAAGTGGGGTCATCTGTTTTAAACTGTTCATACATGTGATCTCTCATTAGCTTATAATAATAATAATAATAATAAATGTTTTCATACACAGCTCGTCTCTGTTTGTTCAAAGACATTTGAACTGAAAGGCCACTCACAGTGGCGGCTGGTCAATAGAGGCGCTAGGGCGCCGCCCCCTCTTGAGCCACAACAAATAAAATAAATAATAATAATAAACTATACAAATTGTAAATATTTGTGTTTTTGAAATATGGAATCACCCAGTAATATGTGTAAAATATGATATCTTTTCTGCACGTCCTCTCCTTGTGTCTCAGCAGCTCTGGGGCGCTGGAGAGACTGACCACAAGAGGCGGGTCTATGAAGCAGTTTAGCCAGTTGCTGGTGAAAGATATAAGTGTGTGACATACAATTTAGCCAATCAGCGCCTCAAACAGATTCAGCTTGGGGCAGAATCGAATCGATTGCCCCAAGATGCGCGTTCCCGTACGGACGGATCTCTACAGGCTAGCGCGAGGGCTAGCGCGAGGGCTGCTCCTCCAAGGGTACATCTCAAGTCTCTTAACTGCATCCCCGTTTCCCTCACTTGGGTCCTTTCCTTGCATCTTAGTCCCTCCCACCAGGGATGCACGGAGGAAACCATGCGAGGAGAGAGGAAACGAGGAAAAAAAACACAAAATTACTTAGTTTTTAAGTCATGATATTTAATATTTAGTGTCACCTTTCTCACTATTCAAATACTTCAATTCTAATCCAACACTAGACTGTACATCCAACACAAAGAACACAGTATCATGTCTTTATACCACCGTACAGTCAGTCGTATTCAATATTATCACACAGTCGTTGGTTTAATGAACTGGAAGCTTGTCATTAATTAATGTGTGCATATTTAAATAGGAACAGGTTGGACCTTACATAGTATTTATATATATATACAGTATATATATATATATATGTATATATACAGTATATATATATATACAATTATCTGCTTTTATCATTATTTTAGTGGGGCAAAGGGCAGTACACAAACCAGTGGTATAGTGACATGTAATACATAAAACAGGAGTACATACAAAGCAAAACCAAAAAAACACGAAATTAATAAATTAAAAGTAAAACGATGACAATATTATTGTAATTATAAAATGGCAAACCAGTTATTGTTAATAAGGGTGATTGTGTATGAATGTTAATAGTAATGCAAAAATAAAACAATAATAATACAAATGTTTAATAATAAAATAATATTAATAATAATACAAAATGCATGACAATAATTATAATAGAATAATTATAATAAAAGAATAATAATGATCCAAATGCATAATAATAATAACAAACAAGTGGGCCCCTCCAAGTATCGGATATTAATATATAATAATATAAATAAAGCCACGTGTCAGCAGCAGTATTTCTCGACCGGCTGTCTGACAGCAGCTCCACGTGCTCTTTCTGTTTACATTCTGCGGAGGAAGCACGCGCCAGTCGCATCTCGCCCATTGGCTCGCCCATTGGCTCGACGTCACGGAGGCTCCTCCCTTTAAGGCGGGACTCGCTATGCGGAAGCAGTTCCGATGCCGCGTAAAAAAGAAAAGTTAAATAACTCCCGTTAAGCGGAACGTATTATGAACGTAAGCGACGGTGAAACGCGGTAAATAACCCCGTTAATCGCGTCATAACGGTCCGATTCATTATTATCGGATAATAAATAATCACATTTTAAACGCTTCGCTTGTTGCACGTTTGCGGCAAAAAAACTCCGCCGAGATTTGAACGTTTAGCGCGGTTCTGCGAAACCGGGAACGCGCATGCGCAGTGGGGCCGCGAGACAGACCTATGCGGATATAAGAAGGATTGGCGCCGGCGCCACAGCTGATCTATGCATTCATCCATCGATCACCGAGGAGGTAAGACCACCGAGCCGTACGTCGCGTTTATACCCGTACACACAGTTTATTAACGTGTTATTACTGGTATTGTCTCTTTAAAGGCCGCATCGCACGATTACAGCTTAAATACGCGTTTATCTCAACGTAGTTTGGATTTAAATCTGTGAACGCGAGGCTCTGCCGCCTCATCGTAGCGCTAACGTGTATATTAACCGTAATACAATGGTTTCCCTCCTTACCGACAGTCTGCCGTTCCTCGGTAGACTCGCCCGTGTTGTTGCGGTGTGTGATTAGTGAGTGTTTGCGTGTTTTAGTGGAGTTCGTGTGAATGTTTAAGTGATTCCTGCAGCTCCCCCTCTCTCCCCCTCGCGGTGGTCTCTCTTTGCCCGACGTTTAATGGCGCTTTTTGGACCTTTTTATACGGATTGTGGTTCCGATCGGTGGTTCCGATGAGCTTAATCTACCGGCGGAGCTCAGTTTAAAGTCAACGCGGTTCTTCTCGGGTCGTTTCTGCTAGTTTCCCTCCCGGAGCTGGACGAGGGTTTCGGGCTCGAATCCTCCCGCTTCTGAGCTTCGGAAATTGGCGCGTCTTTGAGTTTCAATCCCTCAAATAAAGTCCATATTTCTGCGCTTTTCTTCATAAAAACTACCCGGATGTCGCCTCGAGACGTTTGCTTCACACCTCGAGGTGATGAATTTCGGATAAAAAGCAGAATTTGTGAGTTTTTTTTGTTTGAAATCGAGGGAACAAACAGCCCCCCTCCTTCTGTTCCTCTCGTCACCACACGAGCTCACACAGCCTGGCTGGGCTCTACTCGTTTATTATTATTATTATTATTATTATTATTATTATTACTGCATCTCGTGTCCCTCCGTCATGCTGACATCATGTTACTCGTCATCACGGTGCGGCTGTTGGTTGCTTGTGTGGAGCTCTGTGAGCTTCACTGGAGGACTCGAGCTATGAGCTAACTACTCACCAGGGCTCCATGAGAGGCTCCTGGTGCATGCTGGGGCCCCTGTGCTCTCCAGGAGCCAGGTGGGCTCTTAGTGACATCACTGTGGTGGTTTATACTGGGTCCTGGTCTTATTTAACCTCGCATCAGGGACTCTAACATGGGTACTGGTAGCTTTGTTGGGGGCCTCCTCGGGGCCCTCCATGAGGTTCTGACGTGGTTCCAGGAGCCGTGGCTGGATCTTATATCCACATATCAGCTGCGTGTGTCTCACCTGTATTCTGTTTGTTTTGCAGCGGAGCCGTAAACCCACTCGACACCATGTTCAGACGCAGGTGAGCAGCTGCTACTGCTGGTGAGGGGCCGGTGAGGGCCCCTTAAACATGTGTCACATTATCTTCTGATATCAATAATAAGAAGTTTGTGCCACACGTTGATCTCCAGTCACACTAAACGTCAGTGTTTTATAATATTCTCGTTGGAGCGTCTCTGAAGGTGTTGAGGTGATGACGACGCGTTCCTCTGATGTCCGGTGTGGATTCACAGCGTGACGCTGACGTCTTGTGATTTCATCTTTATTCTTTATTTCAGCGGTCGCATCACTTTGCAAACCAGAGACTCGAACACGCTGGAGCCGGCGGTCCGAGCGCCGCTGAAGAGGAGGAAAGCAGAGGTCTGTGTTCATAAACAGCTGCTTTCATTCTAATCATCCTGTCAATTAACAACAACAGCTCACCTCTTCATTAATTCATCCTCCAGCCTTCAAAGAAGAAACTACAACCTGATGCCAAGAAACAGAGCTATGAAATACAGGTCAGAGAGAGAGTGTGTGTGTGTGTGTGTGTGTGTGTGAGAGAGATAAGAGCAGTGTAACAGTGTGTTGTTCCCCTCCCTCTCTCTGCATTCTGTCCTGTTTAAAACTAGTTTCATGAGTTCGTAGTTTGTTTCCTCTCTTCTTTGTTGAGCGTCCATTTTGTTTCATATATAAAATATCTGGTTTCTTTACATTTTAATTTATTTTAGTTGTATTTAGTTTTGTCTTCTACACACTCTCTGTGTGTTTACTGCAGCAGCTCACACTGGTGATTATATTAGTTTATATCAGATTAAGCTTGATGAGGTCAGGGTGCAGTACCTCGTTTCCACCACAATGTGTCACGGACAGCTTGGTCTTAACTAGCAATAAGCTAGGACGTGGGTGCGACGCGAGTAGAGTCCTGTGCGACGCGAGTAGAGTCCTGTGCGACGCGAGTAGACTCTCTCGATGCAGCCAGAGTGGATCAGCCGGTGGGTTTGTTGTGGAAGGAGACGAGGTCGTCCTGAGACTCACCGGCTGAATGTTTGTGTGTTTCCAGACGTGCTGGTCGGAGGACGGAGCGAGTCCGTGCGTCCTCATAGAAACTCCTCACAAAGAGCTGGAACCTGCAGATCCGTCCAGCTTCAAGCAGTACACCTTCAGGAACCTCTTCATCAAGTCCTCCCCCATCCCCCGCCTCAGGTGTGTGTGTGTGTGTGTGTGTGTGTGTGTGTGTGTGTGTGTGTGTGTGTAGCTGCCGTTACTCAACACTGATCTGTTTCTCCGCCCGACTGCTTTCAGACTTTAACGTCCTCGTTCACACTTTGTGAATTGATCTGTTAAAGTGACACGAACATTGCTGCGATCGATTGGATCAGTGGTTCTCAAACTGTTTCTCTCGCGTCTCACCTCAGAGGAAGAACGAATGTTCACGCCCCAAATAAATTGGAACAAAATGGTCCATGTTGAGTATTTATTGAAATAACATTTTGCGACTCGTCCGTCTGCTTTTTCAAATAATAGAATAAAGATAATGGCATCACTTAAGTAAACAGCTGGTTTCAGAGACAAGTCTTTGTAGCGCTGCGAATGAATGAGGCAGATGTTTGTGATGTTGTCATGAGGTGAAAATACACAATGTGGACAATAACGCATCAGAGGCAACAAGACAAGCAAAGAATTCAACCAGCCAAGAACTCAGATGTGTTGAGTTGAGTTTGGCTGAAGGCCACCCGTTAACAGGGTCCCTTCTTAACCCGTAACCTGCTCCGCTAAGCCCCGCCCTCAGGCACTAAGTCACAATAATGAGATGCGTATCTCATAATGACGACTTGCAGGATCTGTATTTTTTCCTCAGTGGTGGAAACGGGCTTCCATACATTTCGCCATTTATTAATTAATTTAAAAAAAGATTCTGCATTCCCCCTGCGCCCCACCTGTAATACCACCGCGCCCCACTAGAGGGGCGCGCCCCACAGTTTGAGAACCACTGGATTAACTGAAGCTGCGTTCCAAACCTCATTTGCTTGACGGTAACTCTTCGTAGATGTCGCATCATATCGCCGTTATAAAGTGCGCAGTGTTGCGTTCAGTTAGGAGACGCTGCTTCCTCAAACTTTGAACCTCTTGCTTGTATATCTGCAAAGGATTGTGGGTCTGCAAAGTGCAACTGGATGCAGTTAATTTGACTAAAGGAGTTTCTGTAGTATATCTGATATTTAGTTCACGTAGAAGGAACATCTGTTTCAATGAGCTGCAGCCTGAACTCCTCCTCGTCTGCATGTTGGAGAAGCTAAAACAAAGATGGCCGACCTGTCATTGAGTTAAACCCCGCCTCTTCCTGCTCAGCTGGGCGAGCTCTGACGACGTGTGGATCAAGATGCTGAACAAGGAGCTGAAGTACGTCCACGACAAGAGCTACCTGCAGAGACACCCCAAGCTGCAGCCCAAGATGAGGGCCATCCTGCTGGACTGGCTGCTGGAGGTGAGCGCTGGCGTCCTCGTCTTCTTCCTCTTCTTCTTATTGATGATCATAAACGCTCGTTGGCGCTGCAGCTGTTAACGGCGGCGGTGTGTCCTGGCTGCAGGTGTGCGAGGTGTACTCGCTCCACCGGCAGACGGCCTACCTCGCTCAGGACTTCTTCGACCGCTTCATGCTGACTCAGGAGAACGTCAACAAGGACTACCTGCAGCTCATCGGGATCTCAGCGCTCTTCATCGCCGCCAAGATAGAGGTGAGTCCCTCCTCCTCATCTTCTTCATCCTCAGCGTCTAAACAAGTGCGCCAACGGTTCTGAATGATTTGTATTCGTGCTTCATGCATGTTGATGCACAAATAAATACAAACCAGAACTCATTAAAGACTTGATGTCGACAGTAAAACAAATAAAATCTTACGTTCGAATCGCACCACAAGCTCTTCTTCTTCTTCTTCTTCTTCTGTTAAACTCTTCTTCTCTTCAGGAGATCTACCCTCCTAAAATCACCGACTTCGCCTACGTCACAGATGGCGCCTGTGATATCTGTGACATCCAGCGCACAGAGCTTCACATCCTGAAGGTGCGCTGACTGACGGACGCCGTCGTGTTTAAGTTCTTTACGGCACGTTTACTGCAGCTCCAGTTGTACTGAGGGAGATGTGCCCGAAAGCAGTTTAGTCTCATGAAACAAATGAAAAGTGAACAGCTTCTTCTAGAAAGATGTCATTTATATATATATATATATATATATATATATATATATATATATATATATATATATATATATATATATATATATATATATATATATATATATATATATATAATAATGGTAAGATACTCTCATAAGTACCCTTATGGCGTTCTATTGGAAGAGGTACTGTTGTACTCCTCTAGAACCCCCCCCCCCCCCCCCCCCCCCCCGTTGACCCATGTGATGTCATCGTCCTGCAGGCCTTGAACTGGAGTCTCTGTCCCGAGACGCCGATCTCCTGGCTGAAGCTGTACGTTCAGGTCGACGCTCAGACGGACGAAGAGAACTTCCTGGTGCCGCAGTTCTCCCAGGAAACGTACATCCAGATCACACAGGTAGCCACTCGCACTCGCTCACACTCGCTCGCTCACTCACTCACACTCACTCGCTCACTCGCTCACACTCGCTCTCACTCACTCTCGCTCACTCTCGCTCACACTCGCTCTCACTCACACTCTCACTCACTCACACTCTCACTCACTCACACTCTCTCACACTCACACTCTCTCACTCACTCACACTCTCTCACTCACTCACACTCTCTCACTCACTCACTCACTCACACTCACTCACACTCACTCGCTCACACTCACTCGCTCACTCACACTCACTCGCTCACACTCGCTCTCACTCACTCTCTCACTCACACTCTCTCACTCACTCTCACTCACACTCACTCTCACTCACACTCTCTCACTCACACTCTCTCACTCACACTCTCTCACTCACACTCTCTCACTCACACTCTCTCACTCACACTCTCTCACTCACACTCTCTCACTCACACTCTCTCACTCACACTCTCTCACTCACACTCTCTCACTCACACTCACTCGCTCACACTCTCACTCGCTCACACTCTCACTCGCTCACACTCTCACTCGCTCACACTCTCACTCGCTCACACTCTCACTCGCTCACACTCTCACTCGCTCACACTCTCACTCGCTCACACTCTCTCACTCACTCACACTCGCTCGCTCACGCTCACTCGCTCACACTCACTCGCTCACTCTCGCTCACTCGCTCACACTCGCTCGCTCACGCTCACTCGCTCACACTCGCTCTCACTCTCACTCACACACTCTCTCACTCACACTCACACTCACTCTCTCACTCACACTCTCTCACTCACTCACACTCTCTCACTCACTCACACTCTCTCACTCACTCACACTCTCTCACTCACTCACACTCTCTCACTCACTCACACTCTCTCACTCACTCACTCACACTCTCTCACTCACTCACACTCTCTCACTCACTCACACTCTCTCACTCACTCACTCACACTCTCTCTCTCTCACTCACTCACTCTCACTCACTCTCACTCACACGCGCTCACTCACACGCGCTCACTCACACGCGCTCACTCACACTCACTCACTCACACTCACTCACACTCACTCACTCTCACACTCTCTCACTCACACTCTCTCACACTCGTCCTCTCACTCTCACACTCGTCCTCTCACTCACACACACACTCTCTCACACTCGTCCTCTCACACTCGTCCTCTCACTCTCACACTCACGTCCTCTCACTCTCACACTCACGTCCTCTCACTCTCACACTCACGTCCTCTCACTCTCACACTCACGTCCTCTCACTCACTCACACTCTCTCACTCACTCACTCTCACTCACACTCTCTCACTCACTCACTCGCTCACACTCACTCTCACTCACACTCACTCTCACTCACTCTCACTCTCTCACTCGCTCACTCACACTCTCTCACTCACTCTCACTCACACTCTCTCACTCTCACTCACTCACTCTCACTCACACTCTCTCACTCACACTCTCTCACTCACTCTCACTCACACTCTCACTCACACTCTCTCACTCACACTCTCTCGCTCACTCACACTCGCTCACTCACACTCACTCGCTCACTCGCTCACTCGCTCACACTCGCTCTCACTCACTCTCACTCACACTCTCTCACTCACTCGCTCACACTCGCTCACTCGCTCACACTCGCTCACTCGCTCACACTCACTCGCTCACTCGCTCACTCGCTCACACTCTCACTCGCTCACTCTCTCACTCACACTCTCTCACTCTCTCACTCACTCACTCTCACTCACACTCTCTCACTCACTCACTCACTCACACTCACTCGCTCACTCGCTCACTCGCTCACACTCTCACTCGCTCACTCTCTCACTCACACTCTCTCACTCACTCACTCTCACTCACACTCTCTCACTCACTCACTCACTCACTCACTCACACTCACTCACACTCACTCACTCACTCACACGCGCTCACTCACACTCACTCACTCACACGCGCTCACTCACTCACTCTCACTCACTCTCACACTCTCTCACACTCACTCACACTCGTCCTCTCACTCACACTCTCACTCACTCACTCACTCTCACTCACTCACTCTCACTCACACTCTCTCACTCACTCACTCACACTCTCTCACTCACTCACTCACACTCTCGCGCTCACTCACACTCACTCACTCACACTCTCTCACACTCGTCCTCTCACTCTCACACACACACTCTCTCACACTCGTCCTCTCACTCACACACACACTCTCTCACACTCGTCCTCTCACACTCACGTCCTCTCACTCTCACACTCACGTCCTCTCACTCTCACACTCACGTCCTCTCACTCTCACGTCCTCTCACTCTCACTCTCACGTCCTCTCACTCTCACACTCACGTCCTCTCACTCTCACACTCACGTCCTCTCACTCTCACACTCACGTCCTCTCACTCTCACGTCCTCTCACTCTCACGTCCTCTCACTCTCACACTCACGTCCTCTCACTCTCACGTCCTCTCACTCTCACGTCCTCTCACTCTCACGTCCTCTCACACTCACGTCCTCTCACTCTCACACTCACGTCCTCTCACTCTCACACTCACGTCCTCTCACTCTCACACTCACGTCCTCTCACTCTCACGTCCTCTCACTCTCACGTCCTCTCACACTCACGTCCTCTCACTCTCACACTCACGTCCTCTCACTCTCACACTCACGTCCTCTCACTCTCACGTCCTCTCACTCTCACACTCACGTCCTCTCACTCTCACGTCCTCTCACTCTCACTCTCACTCTCACGTCCTCTCACTCTCACGTCCTCTCACTCTCACGTCCTCTCACTCTCACACTCACGTCCTCTCACTCTCACACTCACGTCCTCTCACTCTCACACTCACGTCCTCTCACTCTCACACTCACGTCCTCTCACTCTCACGTCCTCTCACTCTCACTCTCACGTCCTCTCACTCTCACACTCACGTCCTCTCACACTCACGTCCTCTCACACTCACGTCCTCTCACTCTCACACTCACGTCCTCTCACACTCACGTCCTCTCACTCTCACACTCACGTCCTCTCACTCTCACACTCACGTCCTCTCACTCTCACACTCACGTCCTCTCACTCTCACACTCACGTCCTCTCACTCTCACGTCCTCTCACTCTCACGTCCTCTCACTCTCACTCTCACGTCCTCTCACTCTCACGTCCTCTCACTCTCACGTCCTCTCACTCTCACGTCCTCTCACTCTCACTCTCACGTCCTCTCACTCTCACTCTCACGTCCTCTCACTCTCACTCTCACGTCCTCTCACTCTCACGTCCTCTCACTCTCACTCTCACGTCCTCTCACTCTCACACTCACGTCCTCTCACTCTCACACTCACGTCCTCTCACTCTCACACTCACGTCCTCTCACTCTCACGTCCTCTCACTCTCACGTCCTCTCACTCTCACACTCACGTCCTCTCACACTCACGTCCTCTCACTCTCACGTCCTCTCACTCTCACACTCACGTCCTCTCACACTCACGTCCTCTCACTCTCACACTCACGTCCTCTCACTCTCACACTCACGTCCTCTCACTCTCACACTCACGTCCTCTCACTCTCACACTCACGTCCTCTCACTCACTCACTCACACTCTCTCACACACACACACACTCTCTCACACACACTCGTCCTCGCGGTGGGAGAACCCACTGACCGGTCCCGTGTGTGTTGCAGCTGCTGGACCTGTGCATGCTGGACATCAGCGTGCTGGACTTCAGCTACAGCGTTCTGGCTGCGGCCGCCTTCTGCCACTTCTCCTCGTTTGACGTCGTTCATAAAGTCTCAGGTGAGTTTGATTTCCTCACCTGCACATTATCTCTGATCACGCTGCAGCTTCCTGTTGAGGGCTGACTGTTTATATTACAACAAACCGAAAACAATAGAATCTATAAAGCCGACGAGTGTGACCAATGATGGGAGAAACAGTCTACGTGTTATGAATATGAAACTATTGACATGTTTCAGCCTCTCTTCTCCTCTCTCTTCTCTCCTCCTCTCCTCCTCCTCTCTCTTCTCTCCTCTCCTCCTCTCTCTTCTCTTCTCTCCTCTCCTCCTCCTCTCTCTTCTCTCCTCTCCTCCTCTCTCTTCTCTTCTCTCCTCTCCTCCTCCTCTCTCTTCTCCTCTCCTCCTCCTCTCTCTTCTCCTCTCCTTCTCCTCTCCTCCTCCTCTCTCTTCTCCTCTCCTTCTCCTCTCCTCCTCCTCTCTCTTCTCCTCTCCTCCTCTCTCTTCTCCTCTCCTCCTCTCTCTTCTCTTCTCTCCTCCTCTCTCTTCTCTCCTCCTCTCTCTTCTCTTCTCTCCTCCTCTCTCTAGAATGACAACATGAAGAATACAATGTTTGATTAAATATTAAGAGTTTCTGCAGCTTTTTCTGACTAAAGCGTTGATTACAGATGGTGCGTTTAAGGACCGTCGAAAATTATGAGTTTTTACAGCTTCTGACTGCTAAACGGTGAAGTTTTGATCGTTTAATGAAAACATGCTTTTCCAGCCAGTCAGCAGGTTTATGGGTTCATAGGTGTGACGTCATTGAGCAGTAAATGTAAGTAGCTGACCCCCCCCCCCCCCCCCCGTGTGTCCTCAGGCCTGACGTGGGACGGCGTGTCTCCGTGTGTTCGGTGGATGAGTCCCTTCATGGACGTCCTGCGATCTCAAGACGCGCCGCAGCTCAAGAGCTTCCCCAGAGTGAAGGCCGACGCCCGGCACAACATCCAGACACACGTGGCCTATCTGGACCTGCTGGTGAGACACACACACACACACACACAGTGAACAACGAGATGTTTAAGTTGTAGCGTGACTGACGTTGACTCGTTTCCTGCAGAGGACGTCTCGGGACCGTCAGCTCGACAGCCTTGACTGTCAGCTGTCGCCCGTCGCCGTGGGAACAATCCTGACTCCGCCCAGCAGCACAGAGAAACCAGCCAATCACTGAGCTCGCTGCCTGTAGCACCTTTTGTTTGTTTGTTTGTTTTTCAGGAACACTAAATCAGGAACTGATTCCTCTTTTTATTTGATTTATATTCATTTGGTTTTAGAAACTTTTTTGTTTTAAACATTTTCCAGACGAGCAGCAGCTTTAGATGTGACGCTCGCTGGAGCTTCAGAGTAAACTCCAGGAAGACGTTTCCCTCTGAAGCAGGTCGCTCTGTGACTCACGAGCCACACCAACAAACAGACACTTTATTTGTTGAACATCCAGAAACCTGCAGGTGTTTGAACGCACCCCGGCCCGTTTGTGTGCCTCAATAATCCTTTTTTTTTTTTTTTTTTTTTTTTTTTAATTTTCTTTAATCTTTATTATTTGTGCAACCTTGTTGCACATTCTTGTTACATTCCTGGGAAACTTGACACGCAACAGAAAACTGCACACGATTGTGCCGACTGTTTGCTTTCCTCTCAGTTTTAAGTGCTTGTATTTATTGATGAGCCTTGGTGTGTAGGACGAGATGTTTATATGTAAAAACAAGCGAGTGATGAACGACATCACTTTGATTTGCTGCCAAATGCAAACGCTATTTATGATTTTGCTCAGTGCCACGTGTTGCGTTGCTGATCATCATTACATGTTGGACACTTGTTGTTTTAAAATAAATATGAACTGTGACTGTAACCCTGAGACCTCTGCAGTGAACCAACCAGCAGGTGAACTGTGTTCATGTTCAACAACGGACCTTTGTGTAAATAGAGCAATTCAGAAATGTGTGAATTCTTTCATATTGGAATGTTTTAATAAATGAAGTCGGATGACACGTTGGTGTGAACTTTCCTTCAACATACGACACGATGCCTCGTTGCAGAGTTTGAAGTTCCAATTTACTGACTTCTTCTTGACAAATTATACAATGAACCATACAAAGATTAAATATATATTTGATATAATTATGACTTTATTTTGCCTTTAAATAAATACTATATTAAGACTTTAATGACTTCCTCTTTTAACAACCCTCATATCATTTTTTATGACTTTATTTTATTATTATGCTATTCTATACTTTCTAAAGAGTTTTGATACATAGTTACTATTCTGTGATTTCATGACATTAGTTTGGCTTTTTGTCACTAAACTGACTCTTTGACGTGTTATTATAATCTTATAACTATTGTGTAGCATGTTATTAAATATGTATTTAAAATGTTAAAAAAAAGAAAACAGTATATAGTGTGTTAATACACTTTCTAAAAAAAAGTGTCCTGTGCGACTATGTAATCACACACTGAACAGCTGACGCTGTCGGATGTAGTGAAGTAAAAAGTATAGTTGCATACAAATGGAAAAGTACTTCAAGTTTGTGGAAAAGAAAAGTTTGGAACAGGAATTAAACGTGTAGAGTTGATATCTTGATACGTGCAGTAATCAGATTACTTGTGTTTCGTTTTTCCGTGGATGAAGTCTTCTCTGCTTCAGTGAAGAGTAACGATACTTCTCTGCTTCAGTGAAGAGTAACGATACTTCTCTGCTTCAGTGAAGAGTAACGATACTTCTCTGCTTCTGTGAAGAGTAACGATACTTCTCTGCTTCAGTGAAGAGTAACGATGCTTCGGTGAAGAGTAACGATACTTCTCTGCTTCGGTGAAGAGTAACGATACTTCTCTGCTTCGGTGAAGAGTAACGATACTTCTCTGCTTCTGTGAAGAGTAACGATACTTCTCTGCTTCAGTGAAGAGTAACGATGCTTCTCTGCTTCAGTGAAGAGCAACGATACTTCTCTGCTTCTGTGAAGAGTAACGATACTTCTCTGCTTCAGTGAAGAGTAACGATACTTCTCTGCTTCAGTGAAGAGTAACGATACTTCTCTGCTTCGGTGAAGAGTAACGATACTTCTCTGCTTCGGTGAAGAGCAACGATACTTCTCTGCTTCGGTGAAGAGCAACGATACTTCTCTGCTTCGGTGAAGAGCAACGATACTTCTCTGCTTCGGTGAAGAGCAACGATACTTCTCTGCTTCTGTGAAGAGTAACGATGCTTCTCTGCTTCAGTGAAGAGCAACGATACTTCTCTGCTTCTGTGAAGAGTAACGATACTTCTCTGCTTCAGTGAAGAGTAACGATACTTCTCTGCTTCAGTGAAGAGTAACGATACTTCTCTGCTTCGGTGAAGAGCAACGATACTTCTCTGCTTCGGTGAAGAGCAACGATACTTCTCTGCTTCTGTGAAGAGCAACGATACTTCTCTGCTTCTGTGAAGAGTAACGATACTTCTCTGCTTCGGTGAAGAGTAACGATACAAAAGAGCCAAAGTAATTAAAAATACTGTGAACAACAAACTGTCAGTGAGTGAAAACCGTCCAGTCAGCTTCATCTCACGGTTCACCACATGGTGGCAGTGTTGCCTCATAAACCACTGCAAGTACCACCAACCATTAGCACAGCATGTACTATTTACTCAGAACAATCGTAATACTTTATACATTACTGTAAAGGCTTTGTTTTGTTAACTGGGCAAAAACGAGCTTCTGAGGAAGATCATGATCACGATCAAAAGCTCCAGAAGAGCTGCTAAATGCTGGTGACGTGATTTTATTGTTTTACGCAAACAGGAAATGATGAAAAACATCAGAATTAGAAAATATTTGACCTACTTTACTTTTAAAAAACAAAGCGGTTTTACTACTATTTAGTTGTTTTTGTTGCGAAATGCATTGTGGGAAAACTCCATCAGTATAAAGCTCAAACATGATTTTTTGGGGTACTTTTGTAAACTGTACACATTTGAGGTCAAGTATTCCGTTTTCTTTATACTTCTGCTTCACACATTTTTGAAGAGATTTTTTCATAAAACAATGGGTTTATTAAATATGTTTTGATAAAGATTAAACTAATTGTGAAACCATTTATCTCTATTTTCACTATTTTCTCAAACCAAACAATAAATGGATTAATGGAGAATAATCAGCAGATTATTCCACCATGAAAATAATCATAAATGAGCTTTAACTACTTTTACTGATTATATTGAAGCAATATTCTCAATGCAGGACTTTACTAGCAGAGTATTTTCACCGTGTGGTGTTTGTACTTGTACTGCATTAAAGGATCTGAATACTTCCTCCACTGTGTTTTTGACATGTTTTCAAAGTGATCTCATATCGAGTGTAAAGATAATATATTGTATTTCCTTAATTCAAGTCTTTTCACATTTCTTCTTCTCTTCCTTTAAATCTGAAACCTAAACTGAGCAAAAGAGCAACGACGCAAAGGTTTGGGGGAAAAGCAGTTTTTATTAAAAGTCATACAAAAGGAATATTCCATGTTAGGATGCTATAAAACGTCCATATGTACATCGTATCACACAGATCAACAGTGCTGAATGACACTTTACTCTGTCAAACACACACACACACACTGAACTGCTTTAAAAGCTCTGGATTTAAACAAACACCGATGTGTCACACGTCAAAGCTTCACATGAGTTTAGAAAAAGACACCTGTGTTATTCCATTTGGATGCATAGCTTTGAGTACAATTCTTTTCAGGGCTTTTATTTTGAAATCCAGGTACCAGAAGAGAAAACTGTACGACTGACTGACCTGAAGTGAAATAAAAAAAAAAACATTAAAACATCTGGATTTCTTCGTCTGTGTCGGCATTTTGTCGTCCGAGGATTGAGTGACGCTCTGCTCAAGTAAAGACTCACTTTTATCAAATAACAGTCTATATTAAACGCTCTGATTGTACTCTCGGTCGGCCTCAGACCTCTCTACACGTACGGATACAACTACATTCATCAGGCGGTGTAATGACAACATGCGGAGCTGAGAGGTAGGCTGGGAAACACAAAGGTCACGTCGTCTTTCTGTGATTTGGTTGCTTGGAAAGCGGTGAAAGGAAAACATGTTAAAAACATCTTTTTTTGGTCCTTAATGTCACCTTAAGGGAGACGTCCAACAAACCGGCAAAATAATCAGTGAATAAATCAGTTAATTAATCAGTTATCGTTAATAAAATCAGGAGTCTCAAATCTGGACCTGCAGACGATTAAAACTTGAGTTTGTTTTGTGCTTCCTCAACAGTTTTGTGATTAAATAACTTCATTGACGAGAGAGTTTTTTTGTTGAAGTACCTATAGGGAAAGAAATATCAACTTTTATCATTTAGCGGGATGTTACTGTGTTTAATTTAGCTGAAGCTAATTGCTAGTGCTAATCCCTAATGCTAATTGCTAGCATGCTGACTGTTGTTATGGTTAGATAAGAGTACTGTAAAGTGTGCTATTTTGACAAAATACAGTATAAACATTTATGAATTTGAGTTTACATGAAAGGCTGTAATATGTGCATGCTAGCCTTTAGCACTAGCTATGTGTATGCTAATTGAAAGGCTAATGGCTACTCTTCACTAATAGAGTGCCGAAGTCCCACCCCCTTCCGTTGGACCACCACAGGACGTTATTTTGGAAAATATATGTCCAATAATAAATGTCGAGACATCATTTTTGGAACCTGTCTGAATTGTATCGTGAATTATATAACTAACTAACTAAGCTATGTTCCAAAGGTAGCGTTATCTAGCTAGCTAGCCAACTCAGCTATGTTCCAAAGGTAGCGTTATCTAGCTAGTTAGCCAACTCAGCTATGTTCCAAAGGTAGCGTTATCTTAGCTGATGGGTTTTTATCTTAGTGACTCTTTTTTATCAGGAAGATAAAGAGCGAGTGAGACCTCGTTATTGTAGTGAGAACATCCGGTTACTAAACACACAGACATCGTAGTTTCAGAGAGAAAGGTCACTTTTGGCTGTTGTCTCTCTAATTACGTATTTTCAGTCTTATACTTCAACCGCTTTACGAACAATTGCAACTTTCTTGATGAGTAAAATTATCTTTTAAATCGACAAACATGTAATTAATGGTACAATTTAAACTGCATTAAATACATTATTTGCCTCACCGTCCCGTGGTGGTCCACTGGAAGGTGAACAGCAAAATGTAATTGCAATGGCCGTGTTTCAACCAATGGAGGGAAGTCACTGTGCAAGTTTGAACCACAATATGTAGAATTGAAATTCTCTCTGGCCTGTTCTGGCTCAATTAACTCGTCTCAACTTTAACGTCCGAATAACAAAAACTAAAACACGCCACCTAGCACGCTAACACGATGCACAAGGTTTCTACAAGGCAGTATAAAAATATTCTCTCACCTGAAATCCATACTATCTTATTCTGCATGTCGGACACACCACCAGGTGAGCTCACAAGCAGCTTTTATTTCTCAAACGTATTTTTTTTTTATCGGCAAAACAGTCCACTAGTGCAACAGGAAGGTAGAACAGAGGAACGTAAAAGCTGGTTATTGTGTTCGTTGGAGGTTCATCTGTGTTTCTGAAGAGAAGTTCGTCCTCGGGAGAATTTTATTTGTCAAAGTTCAAACTGTGGGGGTGCAGGTAAAAGAAAACAGATGAAAATGCCCTTTAAGAAGAAGTTCTCTTTGTAAGATTCACATCAAGGCCTTGATGTTGTTAACAAATGAACCAGAATCATTCTCTCAGTCACCCACAACATTTCAGACAGTTCGGTGGTAATATTCCTCCAAAAACAGTCAACTTTTACTCTGAAAGTCCACGTATTCAGGAACAAAAGTCAGCGACCCACAAAAACTGCCGACAAATGAAATAAAGACGACGTGTTGCTGTGTGAAGCTGGTACATGAAGCCACTGAACTCTGAACTTCTTTTGTCCTGCAGCTTGTTCTGTTTCTTCTTACATGAAGAAACATCCGGATCACAGGATCAACCTGCAGCCCTTGAACGCGTCACGGAGGAAACGGAGCGGCTGCGTTCACGTCGGATTCACCGACAGCGGACGGGATGATCGATGTTTGGAGGACAACTTGTCAAAACACAAACAGGGAGACGATCTGCGTGTTTGTGGAGTGGATTTTTAACAAACAGAAAATAAGAGCTGAAAGTATTTGTCATTATGTTGCAAAAATATTTAGTTTATTAGTAATTTTTCAATCATAAATACTTCTGGATCTGTTTCTTTCTTTGTGATAATAAATATCTTTAGAAAAGACAGTCTCTCTGCAGCAAACTGGTTCAAATCCAAAATGTGTGAAATGCATTCTGGGTAAACAAATACAGCAGAAATGAGAAACTCTTTACTTTGAACCAGTTTGTTTGCGTCTGAACTCAAACTAAACTTGAAGACGTTTGTTCTGCTCAGTTTCCTGTCTGCTCCTCATGAGAGATCACAGGTTGAATAGTTGGTCCCGTTGTGACTTTCTCTTTTTCATATTATTGCACCTCAACAAAACTTTTCTTTCAGATTTATCAAATTCTTTCTCAATATTTCTAAAATGTTTGCATTTATAATCCATTTATTTAAAAATATCCTGTGAACAAGAAACAAACGTCACCAAACATTTACTTATTGTCTGTGTATCGTTTCCCCTTCATTACTTCTCTGGTGCCTCTCGCTTGCTTTAACTCCCGACATGAACTTTAATCTGAGGTTTAATGAACCAAAAAGAACAGAAAATATCTGTAGTTCAGGAACGACCTTCTCCTAAAGCCTCAAACTGTGCGAGGTCAATAAGAAGTGAACGTATCCAGAATATGATTCAGGTTTCATTTTGAAGTTACGTGTTGAGGAGAAGCAGAATATTTCCCGTCTTTCCTTTCTGTTTTGTTGATGTTAAAATGGTGCATTTTCATGAGGAACGTATGTGTTTAAACAAAATATTTGAATAAAATTGAATCACATCTTTGCTCCAAGGAGCCCTCGTTTGTAAATCTGGCCATGACAATATAAAAATAATGATTTTTATTAATTCAATTCCAAGTTTAAATTGTGCATAACAAAAGAGCACCGTTCATTTTAATTGGGCATCAATATCATTATTCAATTTAACAGACATTTGCAATATAAAAATATTTTTTTTAAGAATGTATTTTGGTTTGTTACAGACGTGAACGCAGCCCTGAGTCCGTGTTAGCTGTGAGCTAGCCGTGAGCTAGCCGTGTGTTAGCCGTGAGCTAGCTGTGTTTGGGTTGTGTGGCGACCCCTAGTGGTGGTGGTGGTGAGGCAGGCTTTCGTGGCTGTGGCTCCTCTGTACGTACGCCACGGCGTCCCTGTAGGTGAGGGCCAGCTGGGGCCGATCGTACATCTCGCTCAGCACCTGGAACTTTGGGCCCCACCGCGACAGCCTGTCGTAAACAAACCCTCCTTCGTCCTCCTCCTGCTCTTCCTCGGCAACGGCGGGGGCGGCGAGAATGTTTCTGCGTGAAGCGGCCGACCCCAGCGAGCTGAGGCTTCCCGCCGTCGACCCCGAGCCCTCCACGCACCACACGTGGGAGGCGTCCGGTGGCAGCGCCTCGCCGTCGTTGTCCGCCTCCCAGATGATTCGCGCCACGTAGCTTTTAAAGTCCACGCGGGAGCGCGGCCCCGACGTGGGGGCGTCGCTCGCCTCCGTGTCCCGGCACGCGTGAGCGGCGTAGGTGGCGGCGCTGGGGTAGCCGTTGGCGGCGCCGTGCTGGTAGTGGAGGTGGTGTTGGAGGTGTTGGTGGTGGTGGTGGATGCTGAGGTAGGGAGCGCCGGAGCTGCAGGAGGAGCCGGACGGGTGAACCTCCTCCTGGGAGCCGGGGGGGGATTTGATGAGCGGGGCGGTGGTGCAGGACGAGGACTGAGACAGACTGGAGCACAGAGGACGCTTCAGCTCCGTGATGTCGTATCCGTTCTGGAAGGGAAGGAAGGAAGGAAGGAAGGAGGTAAGGCAGGAAGGAAGGAACACACACACAGTTCAGAATCAGAATCAGCTTTATTGGCAGTTAGTGGTATTCGATCCTCGGTAGCTAGTTGAGAATCTGCTCGAATCTGCTTAGTTAGGTTTAGAAAAGATCGTAAAATATTTAGTTAGGTTTAGAAAAGATCGTAAAATATTTAGTTAGGTTTAGAAAAGATCGTAAAATATTTAGTTAGGTTTAGAAAAGATCGTAAAATATTTAGTTAGGTTTAGAAAAGATCGTAAAAAATTTAGTTAGGTTTAGAAAAGATCGTAAAATATTTAGTTAGGTTTAGAAAAGATCGTAAAATATTTAGTTAGGTTTAGAAATATTTAGAAAATATCGTAAGTAAGTAAGTTCTACTTTTCTCTTCCTGTGTTTATCGTTTTGCTTGTTGTACATAAAAACATTCAGATTCTGTCGGTCAACAAAATGTTCGAGTTTCATAAAGCGAGCAGGGTCTTTCCTTTTCTTTATAAAAGTAAGCTGTTACGTAAAGAGCACGTCGTCCTCAGTGTGTGTGTGTGTGTGTGTGTGTGTGTGTGTGTGTGTACGTATGTGTGTGTGTGTGTGTGTGTGTGTACCTGGTCCTGCTCGCCCCCCCCCTCCTCGTTGTAGTTGAGGATGTTTTCTCGGATGTCCTCCCAGCTCTCGTGTTCTGCTGGGATGTGGTAAACTCCTCGCTTCCTGAACTTGTTACGGCTGCCTTTCTGGTTCCACACCGTCACCGCCACCAGCACTGCTGCACACACACACACACACACACACACACACACACACACACACACACACACACACACACACACACACACACACACACACACACACACACACACACACACGACAGTATTAACGTGTGTAAATGTGCACCACCGGGACACATTTCACTTCCTTCCTGTACGTTTGAGGCAGCAGCTCATTAAAGCTGCTCTGTGGAGTCATGTGGCCTCACTGTAAGTCAGTTATTTAGTATAATTATTATAAACAGGAGAACAACACGTTAGTGGAACGAGAATCTTTAACATCTTTCACTCGGTGAGCCAACATGTTTTTCAAGAAGCTTCCAAAACCCTCATTTAAACGTTTGTCCTCTTCAGGGACGAGCAGGAGGAGAGAGGGCTGATGGGAAATGAAGTCTTTATGTGGGGAAATGAAAAATACCATTGGTGGTCTTAAAGGGATTGTTCTGATATTATTATGTTATTCATTTCATTTCATGTTGTTTTGCTAATGTTATCATGATTGCAATAATGTGTATTTTCTGTATTTTTTAGCTTGTATTGTTTCTTTTGCAATTTACTTATTTATTATGACTATTTATTGTACTTCTGTTTTTATTCTCTTGTTGCACTTTCCACTCTGCTGCTGTCATCCTGCACATTAAAGGATTATCTTATTTTGTAGTTTTTATTTCTGTTTTATTACATTTGATCATTTTAGTGTCTCACGTGTATTTGTCTCAAATTGTTCATTTGACATTTTTTTTTATAACCAAATTGTATGAAAGGTGCCATACGAATAAAGTTTGATTGAATGTTGACAGTTTTATCGTGTGACACAATAACACTCCTGAGTCGTGAATGGAGTGTGGCTCTGGTTCAGTACTGTCCCTTTAATTCATCACGACATCCAGACTTTACGTAACTCTGTGACTTCACTGATCGATGAGGATGGAAAAAAAACGATTGATCGGCAAACTGTGACACGAGTTGAGAACAAGAGGAGACGAGTTCACATCACATTCAGAGTTTAACTGTTTAACTGATAAACGAATAATCCTTCATGGTTTCTGACCTTTAGGAAAATACTTCAATGTGTTTTACAGGAAAAGGACAGTAAATCTCTTACTGAAGAAGACGAGCAGACAGATGAAGAGTATAAAAGGTAAGTCTTCTTCATGACGAGTCTCTTACCGAAGAAGACGAGCAGACACATGCTGATGGCGAGGATGGAGCTGGGGCTGAGGGCGCCCAGCCGCTGCCGCCTGAGGCCCAGCTCACAGCGCTGACCCTTGAAGCCGTCCTGACAGCGGCACCGGTAGCTGTCGGGCGACAGCGGCTGGCAGACGCCGCCGTTGCGGCAGGAAGCAGCTCCGCAGGGCGACGGCTCGCAGCGGTGCTCACCGGAGTCCTCCGTCACCGTCA
>CM051695.1:27968774-27973774 GCA_028022725.1 Lycodopsis pacificus
ACTGTGCTTAAGTAACGTCACTTATGTACTTATTGATATCTAAACACAATATTTCAGCTTCACCAGGTATTTCAGAGGCTAAACTTTTACTGTAAAAGCTCCGACTATGTTTGTGGTTTTAATATATATATATATATATATATATAGTCATTCCTAAACCTTTCAGAACAAAAGTGATGTGATGTCGTCAATTTTACTAAATTATTTAATTAAATTTATCTTATTTAATTTCACTTTATTTGTATTGTATCGAATGTCTCACTGAGCTTTCTGTTATTGTTATTATTGTTTTTTGCTGCTTTGTCTCTCAAAGCACTTTGTAAACTCTGTTTTTAAAGGTGCTCTATAAATAAAGTTATTATTATTATTATTATTATTATTATTATTATAGGTCTTCATTCTACAAATGGAGTTGGCTAAAAGACAATAATAAAGACGAAATATAAAAACAAGACCTGAAAGATTAACGTGATGCTGAAACATCACTTCTCTGTGTGAGCTGCGGAGTCCACTCAGTCAAGTGTGTGTGTGTGTGTGTGTGTGACCCCATCAACCTCACTATTATTGAACATGTAAGTGAAAAATGCTTCTCTGTGATCAATGCTGCGGCCATCTTTGATCCCCCCCCCCCCCTTGGTTCAATGATTACATAACTTTCATGGGGCGAGATTATGCAAGAGGCGTTTATTGAGAAAAGTCATCAGCGGTCTAATCCGTCAACCGCACGCGAGCACGCGAGCTTTCATGAGCTCTTCGTCTTCACAGCGACAGCATTGATTCACGCTTTGTGTTGGAGAAGGACGAGCAGCACTGAGAGAGTCTGTGAGAGAAGTTTAACATCATGTTTAACTTTTAACAAAGACGACAACCTGCATTCTCTCTCATGTCCATCAGGGGGCGACTCCTCTGGTTCTTACATGAATACCGTCTTTTCAAAATAAAACCTCCGTATTTACAGGAAACAACTTAGTTAAGTTTAGACAACAAAAATACTTTGTCAGGTTTATAAAAAGATCGTGAAATACTTCGTTAGGTTTTAGAAAAAGATGGTGAACTACTTCGTTAGGGTTAATAAAAAGATCATGAAATACTTCGTTAGGTTTAAGAAAAAGATCGTAAAATACTTCGTTAGGTTTATAAAAAGATCGTGAAATACTTCGTTAGGGTTAATAAAATGATCATGAAATACTTCGTTAGGTTTAATAAAAAGATCATCAAATACTTCGTTAGGTTTATAAAATGATCGTGAAATACTTCGTTAGGTTTAATAAAAAGATCGTGAAATACTTCGTCAGGGTTAATAAAATGATGGTGAAATACTTCGTTAGGTTTAATAAAAAGATGGTGAAATACTTCGTTAGGGTTAATCAAATGATCGTGAAATACTTCATTAGGTTTAATAAGAAGATGGTGAAATACTTCGTTAGGTTTATAAAAAGATGGTGAAATACTTCTTACGGTTAATAAAAAGATCGTAAAATACTTCGTTAGGTTTAGAAAAAGATGGTGAACTACTTTGTTAGGGTTAATAAAAAGATCATCAAATACTTCGTTAGGTTTATAAAATGATGGTGAAATACTTCGTTAGGTTTAATAAAAAGATCGTGAAATACTTCGTTAGGGTTAATAAAATGATGGTGAAATACTTCGTTAGGTTTCATAAAAAGATGGTGAAATACTTCGTTAGGGTTATAAAAAGATGGTGAAATACTTCATTAGGGTTAATCAAATGATCGTGAAATACTTCGTTAGGTTTAATAAAAAGATGGTGAAATACTTCGTTAGGGTTAATAAAAAGATCGTAAAATACTTCGTTAGGTTTAGAAAAAGATGGTGAACTACTTTGTTAGGGTTAATAAAAAGATCGTGAAATAGATGGAAGAGATGGTGGTTGGGGTTAAAATAACTACGGAAGTTGGAATACTTAAATACGGGATTTCCGTCATGCACACGCCTGTTTTTTGTTTGTTGAATTTGAATTGATTTCATGGGATATCTACGAATTACAGCTCATTTATTGTGTTGAAAAAGTTGCAGCTGCATTGCATTGTGGTCCATTTTCTGCAGGTGTTCTGTGTAGAACTTGGTCTCTGTTTTGGCTCGATAAGAAACCTTTGCTCTTTGATGTATTATGATGTAATGCAGTTATTTGGAGATGATTTTGCCATCAAACTCAAGTGTAACAACCTGAAGTACTTATTCCAGAGAGGCGGAGACACCTGTACAAATTACAGTTAAATACCGTTAAATAACTGCATGATCAAAACACAAAGCCTGTAAACTCACCGATGGCGATGAAGTCCTCCTGCTCCCCGGAGTGGGCGGGGCCGAGCGGCCCGTTGTACAACAGCAGCCCATTGGCCGACTCAGCCAGGAACTCCAGGGAGACGTGGCTCTGGAAGCAAGGCATGATGGGAGGGAACCAGGCGTAGCCCTGACCGCCGAAGCTGCGTTTGGTCTGCTGGCACTCGGGCCCGTCGAACATGGACGGACAATCACACCTGAGACACAAAGAGTTGATTTGATGATGCGATCGACTCATGGTTCATGATTCTTCATGTATTTATTTAGCAGTTTGAGTGAAGTTGAGCATCTTTAAATATCAGTACCAGCTTCTAAAGACAGCAACAGGTTGAAAGAGTTCATTTAATATGTTGGAAAGTATAAATAAATCATCTCAAATACTTTTAACTGCAGGGACAAAAGAAACAGAGTCTTGGTTTTTGGATATGAATTATCAGGACATAGAAAAATACGGAAGTTATACATTTAAATCCTATTTAAACGTTTTGCTCCATATTATTTATTACCTTCTGTCAATGTTATCTCCCTAAATGATCCAAAGCTTTATTTCTCACACTGACAGGATACAAACTCCCTTTGTTCATTATATTCTGATGTTATTCAGGATATTCTAAATACATTCTCGTTGTATTGAGTCTGAAAAGTGTGGTTGTGTGTGTAACTGTCGGAATGTTTTTCTGCAGGTTCCTCAAATCCACAAACAGAAGAGTGCGACCGTGACCTCGACAGTCCCGGTCTCCATCTGAAGCTTCATGACGCCGTCGAAAAATGCTTTTCAGACGTGCCAACGTGAATTAAAATGACCCGAGAGACCAAATCCCCCCAAAAGACCTCGACAGAAAACACTGTGAATTGAAAGTAACCGTCGTGTTGAAATGAAGAAAGAGAAAAGAGAGCGAACCATCACATCACATTCAGCAGCTGAGGCGTGGCGATCGATATTAAAACCAATAAAATGATGTAACAATTCAAAGTCGACGGCTGAAAATGAGTCTTTGGACGGTTTGAACTCACGTAAACATTAAAACATGTGATATCTGTTGACATTCTCCAGGTTCTAGGATCATTCTGTGGACATGTATACACACACATGTATGCAGCTCATTCACTCTATATATGTATATACACACAGTATATACATATATAGAGTGAATGAGCTGGATACATGTATACACACACACGTATGCAGCTCATTCACTATCAGAGTCTCTCTGCGTTGAACACAAACAGCCAGCAGCTGGTGGAGCTGCAGTGGAGATGATGTCAGAAGGACAGAAGGAGAAACATCATGAAGGACTTGGACATCAACAGGTGCCACCGTGTGTTTCAACACATCCTTTAGAAGCTGTTTGAAGGAATGAAGGAGGTCCAACAAGTCCTCCACCTCTGGAGCACGCTGGGAAACATCTGTTAGCTCCTGATGTTCACGTTGACATGTTTACACGAGATGAACGACGTGTTGGGACGTCGAGAACGACCTCATTGGATTCACTGAGGATGAGGATGATGAAGATGATGAGCATGAGGGGACAGATGATGTTGGTCAACTGGTAACGTAGCCGTCAGACGCACACGTCATGAGGTCGATTAATATGAATACGAACGGCTGCATGAATATTGATGGAATATCTATTTGTATCATCCATGTTGACAGATTACGAGAAATATTGTATTTTTGTGGAAATAAGTGCAAAAAAACTGAATATTTGGTGAAAATAAGAAAAACTTTTCTCGCTTTAAAAAAGCTTTTATTGTCAAAACTAACTGTTGTGTAGACAGAACCAGAATCAGAGGGTTCCCGTGGACCCGTAGACCTGTAGACCCGTAGACCCGTGGACCCGTAGCCCTGTAGACCCGTAGCCCTGTAGACCCGTGGACCCGTAGCCCTGTAGACCCGTAGACCTGTAGACCCGTAGACCCGTAGCCCCGTAGACCCGTAGCCTCGTAGACCCGTAGCCCTGTAGACCCGTAGACCCGTAGACCCGTGGACCCGTAGACGCGTAGCCCCGTAGACCCGTAGACCCGTAGACCCATGGACCCGTACACCCGTAGACCCGTAGCCCTGTAGACCCGTAGACCCGTGGACCCGTACACCCGTAGACCCGTAGCCCTGTAGACCCGTAGACCCGTGGACCTGTACACCCGTAGACCCGTGGACCCTGTAGACCCGTGGACCCGTACCTGTATCCCAGCGGTCCGTCCTGGCAGGCCCCCCCGTTGAGGCACGGGTTGGCGGCGTAGGCGGAACACGGCAGGCGGACGGCCTCGCGGCCCCGGCAGCCGCATCGAGCCGTCGACGAGGCCGACAGCGACACCAGAGAAGTGTCGCCGGCGCTGAGCGCCTCGGGGGTCTGGCTGAAGGAAAGCTCGCTGCTGCAGCCGCCAGACTCACTGCAGTCGCTGAAGACACACTCATCAACGGCCACCTGGGAGATGGACACGCCCAACACGGCCTCCAGCTGCAGGGGGGGGAGATGTAGTACAGCCGAGCTAGGATAGCACGAAGCTAACAGAACTAAATCTAGTCCGAAAATACAACTAAAAGAACCATAAATTGGGATTAAAGGACACAATTCATGACTGAAACTAAAGTAAAACAAAGTTCAACTGAAATAAAAAGAAACTAAAACTAGAAAAGATAAATGGAACTACAATTAAGATTTAACTAAAAGAAACATGAACTCAGAGATACTGAA
>CM051695.1:27978774-27983774 GCA_028022725.1 Lycodopsis pacificus
TCATTTTCTATAGACTTCTATACAACCAGAGGAGTCGCCCCCTGGTGGTCAGTAGAGAGAGCGGGGGCTTCACATCAGCTGCTCTCTCATTGCTGGTATCACCTCTACATGTAAATAACATGCCCCCCCCCCCTGGTTTCTGGATTCTTAACCCTCGTGGCGGTTCCTTTGTTCTCAGCGTTCCCTTTTCCTCACAGGTGCCTCGTTAAAGAGGAGGAGGTGGCAGGGAGGCGCAATCAGGCTCTCCTTTCAACGCCGTCCGCATGAAGCCTCATCAAACAAAACGAGCAGCAGCCCTCGCTGGGACTGTTCACTACCGCTGGTTATGAAGTATTAATAGCACTGTTCCTTGCATCTCTCCCTCCTCTGACGTCTCTTTCACTCCTCTTTGTTTCTGCCTTCACGCTGTCTCTCTGTCCTCGTTCTCCTTTCTCCTCGTTGTCACCACGCACCTCTGTACCGTCTCTTCCTCTGTATTTTAAATCCGTCAGCTTCTTTTCTTTTTGCTCTTGTCTTCACATGAGAGAGGAACACGTTAAGAGGGAATCTTTTTCTGCCGCAACACGTCCTGGAACAGCTTCTTAACATCGGGATGCTTTAATCTCAGTGTCACGTACTCACAGTGTGACGAAGAGGAGCGCTCAAACACTCACCAGTGCAGATGAAACCCTCACTTTCTCACTTATTACGTTTGATACGGAAACAACTTCTGGTCCGATATTCATGAAACTTGGTGTTGAGTGTTGAGAACGCAGTGCATTGAGGAGAGGATCTTTATTGTTATTATATTGTCGTATTATTTCTTCACGCTGGTTTGGCCTTCGTGGAGGTCGGTGCTCTCTCAACGCTCTTCTAGTCACGACTTGTTTTTCATGACGGCGTTACGTTAAAAACAACAGTTAGCTGAACTACAAACATCGTGGCTGGGCTGAACATAACTACGTACAAAAAGCAATGAAACCCATAAACCACAACATGGTGTCTTCAGGTTAACGTCCTGTTTGTTGGACCCGTCCTCCCACCAACAGTCGTCTTTTTGGATCTCATCGTGCGTCACTTGCTCTGATTGTTGCTTTGTCACGTAGATGTCACGTAATCTGTGCATCCACCACAATTAAGGCTCCTAATTGACTTCCATTGGCATTTTCCGTGTCCATGGTTCAATACAACAAACTGAATTTCTCAGGAACACAACCTCTAAACTATCTTCCATCTTTGGAGCGTTTGGTGTTTGAGATCTACGTCCCTGAGGTTTCTGTGTGAGGATCATTGTTAAACCTGTGTGAGATAAACACATTGTTTGTTTTCATGGAACGGTGCGTCACTTTAAATGTTGCCGCCGCAAGGAATTGTGGGTCGGCATTATCCGGTGTTTCCTTTGCTAAAGGAGCTAATAAAGGAAGCATTGAAGCACCTTTCCTCAGCATTTAGAGGATTCAAACAGACACTTCCGGGTCCTTTCCCTCAGTGAGGAACCTTCCTCAGATAAAAGGACTTCTGCGTCCTCTCTCTTGTCCTCTTTCACCGTCTTTGTGTTATTATCTCTTGACATACATCTCCACCTTTACTTCATCTTCCTCCCTCTTCTTTTCTTTGCATCACATCCACTCTCACCTCCATCACTCCCTTTGTGTTTTGCATATCACCACCTCAGGGTTTTGACTGCATGAGATCAAAGTACCTGGAGGCTTTTCCCTCGAACCGGTACACCTTCTCACTCCAGTCGTCAAGGTCGGGGGATTGAACTCGTCCGAGCGCCGTCGTCGGGAGAACACCTGTCAGAAAGACCCCGAGAAGAAAAAGGAAAGAAAATGAGTTGGCTTTGAAAGGAATTAGTCAAGAGTTCAGGATATAACCTCAATATGAAGAGGTAGGCTGGCTTCACCGGCACGCTCTGTCACGGTTTGACAGCACAGCAGGAAGATGGAAACATATTCGAGTTCAGAGTTCCCCTGAACGCAGAGCTGTAATCTCTTTAGCTGTGAAATCAGCTGCCTTTTAAAAATGGCTCCCGTTTTATGTGCTCGTCCAAAACCTGGGACTTAATTGTTTGCTTCATGGCATGTTGTTGAGCTACGTGATGGATTCGTATTAGCCGCTTAATGTACTTTCATGTTTAAAAAAAAAAGAAATTAAAAAAAAAGGCCCCGGAGAGGAAATCCACTAAAAATACATGAAGAAGAAAACCAGAGAAATTACAGGGAGGCTGACAGATGGTATGAAACGCTAAATAAGTGATGGAGAGGGAGGCAGCGAGCAGTCGACTGTGACGAGTACAGTCTTTACAACGCGAGGAGGAGGAGGAGGAGGAGGAGGAGGAGGAGGAGGGACACAGTTTAAAAAACTGCAGGAGGTTACAGTTCAACCATCCATCAATCTCTTTAAAGAACAATGCAAAAGTTCATGCCAGACACTCATTTGGTAACTCTTTGATAGATTTGGACGGGTTTCAGTGGCCAGAAAAGGTTAAGGAACTCTTATTTTGTAGTGTTGTCCAGTTTCTGCAGGGAGAATTATCTCACAAAGCAATGAACTGATCGGCCACCAATGCAGAGCTCAAGTTATATGGTTTCATGTAGAATCCCGACACAGACCCAAAGTAACAGACACATAGAAACACACCCTCATAACTGTAGACGATGAAGTTGGTGTGTCCCGGCGAGTGAGGGTGGTCGTTCCTGTCCCCGATGACGACCGTCAGCGTGCCCGTGGAGCTCATCGGAGGAGAGCCGCTGTCAATCATGAGAATAGGGAGGCGGTACTCCTTCTGCCGCTCGCGGTCGAAGGTCCGCAGGGCGGTGACGGCCGCGCTGCCGTTCCGAAAGTCCGTCAGATTGAAGTTGGCGGCGTCCGAGGTGAGCGCGAGGAGCCGGATGGAGAACGGGCCGCCGTTGGCGGAGGTGTCCCGGTCGGTGGCGTGGAGGAGTAAGGAGGTGTCGTTCATTCGAACCGCCTGGGGCGCCGCCGCGTTCTCCCAAACGACGGGCCTGTAGGGGACCTCGAACTCCGGCCCGTTGTCATTAATGTCCAGCACGGCTATCATGACGATGGCGGTGCCGGTCGTGGGCGGGCTCCCGGCGTCCGTGGCGAGGACCATGATCCGGTGCTGCGAGATTTTCTCCCTGTCGAGGGAGTCGGCCACCATCACCCAACCGGACTGGTCCACCAGAAACTGACCGTAGGGGTCCGACTCCTTTGAAATGCTGTAAGAAAAGCGTCCGTTCTGGGCCGAGTCCCGATCCGACGCCGTAACCTGAGCTACGATCGTCCCCACAGGTACGTCTTCAGACATGGCCGGGGACTCGTAGAACTGTGGTAGAAACACGGGCGCGTGGTCGTTGGCGTCCTCCACCTGAACGAGACAGTGGGCCAGGCTGAAGAAATCGGCGTCCTCGGCCTTCAGCGTCAGATTGAAAGTCCTCTCGCGGGGCTTCTCGAAGTCTACCTTTTTCTTGAGCTTTATCACGCCGCGGCGGTTGACTTTGTCCGTCTCTACGAAGAACTTCCTGTCCTCGTCGCCGCCGACGATGCTGAAGGTCACCACGGCGTTCTCTCCCTCGTCTCCGTCCGTGGCCGAAACTACGAGAACCTCGCTGTTCACCTCCAGGTCCTCTGTCACCTGAACACGAGAGAAGGAAGTCGAGATGAAGACTTTTTATACTACCTTTCCTGTTATGGTAATACTCAGCTCACACCAAACGCCACGTCGGCTGGTTTACTTCGGATGTATGAACCCAAAATAAACTATTTTGTTGTAATTGAATTGCAATAAACGGATAAAAACTCGCGTCCATTCGCGTCTTTACATTGAGGTGCGAAGGCTCGCCTCGCCTCGTGGGACTCACCTGAGCGGTGTAGAGCCTCTGAGTGAAGACGGGTGGGTGATCGTTGACGTCTGAAACCTTGATGGTGGCTGTCCCTGTTCCCGCCAGACCCCCTCCATCCCTGGCCTCCACCACGACCAGATACCGCTCTTCCACCTCCCGGTCCAGCGAACGCAGCACCGTGTAGATGGTCCCCGTGCTGGCGTTGATGGAGAACAGGTCGAGGTTGATCTCGTTGCGGACGTTCTTGATGATGCTGTAGGTCAGCGCGGCGTTCTTGCCCTGGTTGGGGTCGTCCAGGTCCATGGCGCGCATCTCCATGACGGAGGTGTCGGCGGGGGAGTTTTCAGGCACCTGGCCGAGGAAGCATCCGTCTACTTCCAGCGCCGGGCACGGGAAGAAAGGCGCGTTGTCGTTGACGTCCGTGACCTCCAGCAGCACGTCGGCAAATCCCGTGAGTCCCGCCCCGCCCTCGTCCGTGGCCAGGACGAGGAATCTCCAGGCCGGGCGCTCCTCGCGGTCCAGGCGCCGTTGGGCGTAGATTCTTCCGGTGCGTTCGTCAATGGTGAACTCGCCACCGGCGCCCTGGCCGTGAAGGGAGTAGCAGAGGGCGGTCTGGTCGGCCTCCTGGTCAGGGTCTGTGGCCGACACCTGCAAAGGACAGACAAGAAATACATGAGTCTCTGATTCCTTCCACCACATGGACCCAGTTCACCAATTAGAGGTCTGGTTGGATCATCCAACAGCATCTTGGGCGCCCGATTTTAGTAAATCTCCAGGAGCCAGAAGAAGAAGAGCCAGTGTGTGAAATACCCGTCCAAACACACCACAATCCAGGTTCCCACAAAGGCACCGGATCGGAATTTGTCCATTTAGGTCCACAAACAGACGTGAAGACAGACTCGCTTTGTGTAACCGGTTGCGTCTCTGGCTGGCTGTGTCGTCTCTTGCACTCAATATTTGTATTTTTGAATAAATGCCTTCAGTTTGAACAATGAACTCTGGGCATTAGTGAGCTTTGAAAGACATTTTAGTGGCAATTGCAAGTGACAAATAATGATGATTTTAGTGACCCTCCTTTTGGTGTGGTGGAGCGAACTAGTTTATCTGAAGCAAACTGAGACTTTAAATCAGAATTGTTTACATTTAAACCAAGTTTAAGATACTTTTGTTCTC
>CM051695.1:27988774-27996274 GCA_028022725.1 Lycodopsis pacificus
CACACACACACACACACACACACACACTGCTGCAGTCGGAGGATAAAACCTTCAGTTTAGTTTACAGCTCATCAAACCTCAGATTGGAGCTTTAACTCTGTCAATAGATTCTTTCACCTTCAGACAAACCAACACTATACAGTAAACATATATAGACCTCTATAAATACCTTTATATACACCTACATATATACATATCCCAACTTATCCTCATGCAACGGTTCGGATGATATCTTACACACAGTTACTTCTCATTTTTGCATGAGTTTTCTTATCAAAAACATCCAAACTACTTCGTTAGGTTACCCAGCATGCATTGTGCATCTTCGTTAGGTTTCGACAACTAAACTACTTAGTTAGGTTGAGACAACTAAACTACTTAGTTAAGTTGAGACAACTAAACCACTTAGTTAGGTTTAGACAACTAAACTACTTAGTTAGGTTGAGACAACAACACTACTTAGTTAAGTTGAGACAACTAAACCACTTAGTTAGGTTTAGACAACTAAACTACTTAGTTAGGTTGAGACAACTAAACTACTTAGTTAGGTTGAGACAACAACACTACTTAGTTAAGTTGAGACAACTAAACCACTTAGTTAGGTTTAGACAACTAAACTACTTAGTTAGGTTGAGACAACTAAACTACTTAGTTAGGTTCAGACAACTGTTTTAGTTAATCCCCCACCTACCAAGGTTTGGGGGGTGGGGGGGGGGGGGGGGGGGATAAAAAGAGCTGGAAATACAATTTAAAAATCTGAAAACTCCAAATGTTGGTCGGACTGAATCAGCTATTTGAAGATTGTTTGTTTCATCACAAAAAAGATCAAAGAGCATCGGCATCATTGAATTAGTCGTGTTGAGATACTGTAACCATGTTAACGTCACATTCAGAGACAGAAAATAGAAACATGAACAAAATATTTCTCAACAAAACACGGATTATTTGTAATTTATGCTAACATTCATGATCAGAGGGCAGAAGGCGATGTCGTGCTAAAATCTGCCCGTAATGTCACGTCATGACATCATCAAGTGTTCACAACAGACACGAGGCACATTCTTGCCAGCCAGGCGTTTCCCATCATGCACTGGGTCTTGCAGTCGATGGAGAGCCGCCTCGATCTCGTGAGGTCGCCGTTGACCACGTGTTCACGCCATCAGATCAAGTCGGACACAAATCTACCCAGCATGCATTGTGCATCTCCAAACGGACCTGTTATCATGAATCACAGGTCGTCATGAGTCACGTGACTCATTAGAGACATTCTTAAACTCGTTGACTCTCCTCCCACCAGCCCACACACCTCACACCTTTCTATCTTTAACACAAACGGGAAACGGCTGCATTCTCAGAAATCTGATCGAAACCACGAAATAAAAAGTTTGTGGAAAACGAGACGAGAGAGAGGCGGAGAATCAAGAGTCTGGAGCACGAAAACAGGACGAATAAAGGTTGAAGATTCAAAACTAAACAAAGTAAATAATGAGACGTCACTCGTCTTCGCTCACAGAGAAGAAAACCCCCCCGAGGCTCCGAGGAGACGCCGGCAGCCGTCGTTAAGAGAGACGGAAGGAAAGAGAGGCGCTTGTTTTGTTGTTCTCACATTTATTTATTTTTTGCCTCCTGCTGCTTATTGGTTGGAGCGGAGGAGGAGGAAGAGGAGGAGGAAGAGGAGGAATGAGGGACGAAGACAAACAAAGAGACAAACATCAACAGAGTCGACCTCAAGGGAGCAACAGCAGCCACTAACGAGCTGTGACAGCAAGGGAGGAGGAGGAGGAGAGAGGAATAGAGGGGGGGAGAGGAGAGAGGAGGAGAGGATGGGATGTGAGAGGGTGGAGAAGGAGGAAAAGAGACAGGAAGATGACTGAGAGGAGGGTGGAGGAGAGGAGGAAGGAGGAAGAAGGGGAGAGGAGTGAATACGAAGAGGAGGAGGAGAGGTGAGAGGATGGAGGGGAAAGAGGAGAGTGGATGAGAGGAAGAGGAGGGGGAGGAGAAGAGACAGCAAGATGAGAGAAGGAGAGGGGGGAGGATAGAAGAGAAGAGAGGAGTAAGAAGAGGAGGAGAAGAAGGAGAGGAAGATGTTAGGAGAGAAGCAGAGAGGAAGAGGAGAGGAAGAAAAGGGGGAGGGGAGTGAGGAAAAAGAGGAGGAAGAGAGGTAAGAAGTGAAGATGGAGGATGAGAAGCAGAGAGGAGCAGAGAAGAGGAAGAGGAGAGGATGGAGGGGAGAGGAAGATGAGGAGGGGGAGATAAATGAAGAAGTGGGTGTTAGGTGAGTGGAGAGGGTGGAGGGGGAGAGGAGGAAAGAAGAAAGGGAACGAGGGATGAAGAGAACAGAAAAGGAAACAAGAGAAGAGAAAAGAAGAGAGCTGGAGAGGCAGACAGAAGGCTCACCTTCGTCCTCGTCGTTGGCGGTGACGGTGATGAGGACGAAGCCGACCTCCTCGTCTTCCTCAACGCTCACCTCGTACGCCGGCCGGGCGAACGCCGGGGCGTTGTCGTTGACGTCGGTGACGAAGATCCTGACGTACGCCGTGTCTGAGAGACGGACACAGAGATTCATCATCATCGTCATCATCATCGTCGTCGTCGTCGTCATCATCATCATCATCATCATCATCATCGTCATCATCATCGTCATCATCGTCATCATCATCGTCATCATCATCATCATCATCATCATCGTCATCATCGTTGTCATAATCATCATAATCATCATCATCATCATCATCGTCATCATCATCATCGTCATCATCATCATCATGGAGCAGCTCTCACAGTACAGCAGTGCTGAGAACAACTTAAAGCTTCCTGCAGATGTTTCAACATGAGGCTAAAATAAGTAACCGAAACCGTCACAAAACAAAAAGTCTTTTCACTTCTTTGAATGCAGAATGTTGATAAAAGTTTTGATTCTTCAGCTCTCGAGTCCCCACTATGAACCCTTTCCAGTGGATCTCATTCATCATCTGAACAGCAGTACGATGAGAGAGAGAGAGAGAGAGAGAGCGAGAGCGAGAGCGAGAGCGAGAGCGAGAGCGAGAGAGAGAGAGAGAGAGAGAGAGAGAGTTACCGGTGTTGGGTTGGCCCTGTTGGCCCGGTCTGGCCGACTCGGAGCCGTCCTGGGACTGGACCTCGATCAGGTAGGAGGCCTTCTGCTCGCGGTCGAAGGAAGCTCGAGTGACGATGACGCCGCTGCGCGAGTCGATGCTGAAGAACTGAGAGTCGCCGCTCTCGTCCTTCAGGATCACATAGTGGACCTGGAGAACAAGGAAGAGGCTGACGTTGAAGAAGAGGAGGAGGAGGAAGATAATCAGCAGGTGTGTTCAGGTGTCCCTCACCATCCCGTGTAGACCAGAGTCCAGGTCTGTGGCCGACACCTGAGCCACCGACGTGCCGATCTCGGCTCCTTCGGGCACCGTGGCCTCGTAGGTGGACGACAGGAAGAAAGGAACGTTGTCGTTCACGTCTGACGGAGAGAAAAGAAAAGAGGAGGAAGCACTCACTCAGCAGAACACATGCAGTCTGTCACGTCCATGAAAAGCTGAGTAAAAACTGACAGGAGAGGAAAGAAAAGACAGAAGAAGAAGAAGAAGAAGAAGAAGAAAAGCAGATCGAGGGCAAAGACAGTTTGTGGTTTTCGTGCCACATTCTCACCAGAGAAGAAGATTACGCATAACAACGAACGTTAACGCATAACAGACGGAGAAAGTGAAGTCGGACTGATGAAAACCAACTTATTCGTGAGGAACAATCCTCCAAAACACCGTGAAGAGTCCACAAAAGCCGCTTGTCAGCTCACTTTCAAGCTCTGCTCAGCCAATTACAGCGTCCGATGTGGGTTTGTTCAAAGCCGATCAAAGTCAGGAAGTCTTTTCCTCTGCCGCCTTCAGACTGAACTGATGAGTCACCGCTGAAGTGAGGCTCACGCCGCCGGTTTCTTCTGCCGGCGATGCGACCGTTGTTTCAGTGTGTGTTTAGAGATGAAATCATTTAATATTCAGGACAACCAGGTCTGACGGTCACCGGTTCAGCGTATCCTCGATGGAGCGTGACAAAAAGTAAATCCTCATTTGTTTTCCTGCTAAAGCCAACAAAACGTGTCAATTTCCGCGCGTAGCGTGAATACAGTCTTTGCTAAATAGAATTACATCTTCAGGGGAAACAACGTAGTTGGGAAAAGTTTGTGAAGTATGTAGTTCGTCGTGGTTTGAGTTAAAATAAGTAAGTTATGAGACAAACAAATCAACGCTGACTTCTGGTTCCATACGGGGAACGAACAGCAAGCGCTGTGTTAGAACCACCAACCTCCGGATATCACAAACAGATTTCTGATGACATTTATCTGTTTTATTTGTATTTGCCCTCAAACAACCCTTTGAAGAAACGTGTTAAGATTAAAAAGTCGAGCACCGACTCCTCCCACTATCTCACCTGTCACGTTGACGTAGACGGCGGTGAACGACGCGAGCGGCACGGCGGCGACGTTCTGGACTCGAACCCTGAGCGTGAAGAAGCGCGTGGTCTCGTAGTCCAGGTTCTCCGCCACCAGGATGGACGCCGAGCTGTCCGGCCGGTTCGGCTTGATGTAGAACCGAACCGGCATGTTGGTCTCCGGCACCTGACCCTCCTCCAGGTTGTAGGTCACCCGGGGATCACCGAGCGGGGACGTCGCCTTGATGGTCTGATGGGGGGGGAGACAAGGCCAGGTTCACGGTGTTTAAGGAAGCAGAGAGAAAGCAAGTCAACAGGAAGTCACACCGGGACTAATATGTGTGTGTGTGTGGGGGGGGGGGGCGATGACATCTCTCCGACACACACCTTCCTGCTAATCGGGGCCTGCTAATTGGGGCCTGATCGAATATAATAAGAATACTCCCAGTAGATAGTATCTCTGTGTGGCACAGGAACGTATTCATGATTCGATACCTTCAGATGCTGCTCGGGCCTCCACACTCGTGAATCTGATCGATTATGAGCAGAATACTAAGGGAGCATCGTTTTCAAAGCTTTTAATTCCTGGTTGTGGAGATTAGAGGCCGCTCGTGTAAAATAACTGCAGCTCCTCGACCCACCGTGCATTCCTCTTAGACTTCAAGTTAATATCTTTAATCCTACACACACACACACACACACACACACACACACACACACGTTATTACAATCCTTCAAAGAACGAAGCAGAAGCAGAACCGGTTCGCGATGACGTCACGTTAGCAGGCTGCTCGTCTTCTTAACGGTCTCGGCGGTTCTTAACGTCTCCCAGACCCATAAACCAAAACACTCAGTAAAAAATATGACACGGTGGGATAAACAACCGTGTGACCAAGAATGCAGCGTTCCAACGCTCCAGTCCTTCTATGGAAGAGAAGCAAGTCCAGAGGGGAAAAGAAATATCCAACACCTAAAAAGGGGTTTCAGTTTCTGCTTTGTTGACGTGTGTGTGTGTGTGTGTGTGTGTGTGTGTGTGTGTGTTGTCCTGAGCTGCAGATGAGCTTTTAGGACTCGTGTTCTCTCGGCTGCAGAGTGTGTGTGTGTGTGTGTGTGTGTATGTGTGTGTTTGAGCTTTTAACTCCAGGGAAGGATTGTGTTTTCTGCTGCATGTTGGTTTCCACTGAACCCAAATATTCTGATTCATGTAACTTCACCGGGACAGATTTTCAAATACAATCTGTTAAATGTCCACATTAACACCCCCCCTCTATTTTCCTCCTCATTCTTTGTCGTGTGTATATCTTGAAACACGTTTCCTCACAGCGACACGCTGACAGACACTGAGTGAGAAACGATGTCCACATCTTCAAAAACACTGAAACCCTCTCAGCCTTCTCTCTCTCCCTCACCGTTGACCAGAGAACGCCCCTCACGTTCATCTCTCTACCAGCCACTCAGCATGTCACACACACCCCCACACACACACACCCCCACACACACACGCTCACACACACCCCCACACACACACACTCACACACACCCCCACACACACACACTCACACACACACCCCCACACACACACGCTCACACACACCCCCACACACACACGCACACCCCCCCCCCCCCCCCCCCACACACACACACACACACACTCACACACAGGAATATAAAGACACAACAATCAGAGTTCAATGCATCGATCCATTCTCTGGGTCTCGGTGGCAGCAAAGTGATCCTGTGTTTCCCGTAGCTCCTCCTGGGATCCCGAGGCATTCCCGAACCAGATCAGACATATTATCACTCCACAAAGAAAAACAAGATGGCGACGGTCATATGGCCGAACTCGAGGTTTCAAAACATCAGTCCACAAACCAGCGAGAGACGTCACGACGACTATGTCCACCTCTTATAGTCTATGTCTACACCCTGAGCTCCCATTAGTATCCCCAACAAGACTCCCTTTTGGACACGGTCGTAAGTCTGCTCCAAGTCCACAAAACACACGTAGACCGGATGGGCGGACTCCCATGACTCCTCCAGTGAGACTGCTAGCTGATCCACTGCTCCACAACGAGGACGGAATCAGCATTGCTGCGAGGTTTGACAATCTCTTGGAGCTTCTTTTCCTCTTCTAAAAACAGGAGCCAGCACCCCCAAAGTCTGAGTAACATTGAAGACGCTTGTCCCAACAATGTCCAGACTTTAGCATATTGGTGAGGTTTCCTCAGAGTCTTCAAACTCGTGTTTTTTCGGTTCAGGAGTTCCTCAAAGTTTTCTCTTTCCACCGCTTGACGATTTCATCGGTCCAGGGTCTGCAGCCTGAGCCAAGCACTGACGCTTTGACCGAACTTCTGTAAAGGCCGACTGTAAAGTCCGTCTCCACAGCCTTCTCCGAACTCAAAGGTTTTCACTTCAGTGACCAGCGGAGCCGCAGATCTTCTGGCCTCCCAGTACCCGTCTGCTGCTTCTTGAGACCAACAAAGCTCGTAAGGCCTCCATCTTCAGCTTAAAGGCACCAGCGAGGACTCAGGTTGCCGCCACGAAAAGAACCAACAACCCTCTGACTCCACACCGGCCCCCTCAGTCAAAGTTCAAAATGGGCCTCCTGTCCACATAGCATCTTTTCTCTGAGCGTCTTTTTTCAATTGTTCCCAATGAGGAGAGAGCGAAAGAGCCAACCTAGAGAAAAGGTGCTTTTTCCCCCGAGCGCTTCAAATTGAAAATCTCTGAATTTTCAGAAAGGCGATGTTGACGTCACTGTAGTTAATGTAGGAGAAGCTTTTTTTCGTCTGTCTGTCGATCCTGAACTTTATATTTCAGACCGACACCATCATGACCCAAGAGCGGACACTGAATGTTGCTGAGTTTTGAGCTATTAGCTCTATTATTAACTAACTATTAGCTATAAGCAGAAATCCTCCGTTTGATGTAAAACAAACACAAACCAGCCCAAATAGATGATACAAAGCAGAGGAGCGATGCTAGTCTGTCATACAACGGTGGTGATATGGTGTCAAGATATTGTTGTCATTGAAACATTCGAGAAAAAAAGCGCTTTTCAAC
>CM051695.1:28001274-28006274 GCA_028022725.1 Lycodopsis pacificus
GATCTGCACACGTAAACAAACGAGGACCCGCGGGAGCCGGCGGAGAATATTCCATCAGGTCTGAAGAGCTGTCCAGGTTTACAAAGCGACGCAGAGCGACGGACACAGCGGTGCTCCTGATGTACACGAGGACAGATGTTTACTCCAGAGGCGAAGACACCGGTTAACCCTTAAACCCTCAGAGCGCCAAACAGCTGATGAGAGGCTGAGAACTGCTGTGGACCGGATCCACACTGGAGTACTCACAGTAATGCAATGGCAGTATTAGTAGCATTAGAAGTAGTAGCAGTACTCTCAGCAGTACTTAGGAGAATACTCACACTGGTAGTAGCAGTACTCTCAGCAGTACTAAGGAGAATACTCACACTGGTAGTAGCAGTACTCTCAGCAGTACTTAGGAGAATACTCACACTAGTAGTAGCAGTACTCTCAGCAGTACTTAGGAGAATACTCACACTAGTAGTAGCAGTACTCTCAGCAGTACTAAGGAGAATACTCACACTAGTAGTAGCAGTACTCTCAGCAGTACTTAGGAGAATACTCACACTAGTAGTAGCAGTACTCTCAGCAGTACTTAGGAGAATACTCACACTAGTAGTAGCAGTACTCTCAGCAGTACTTAGGAGAATACTCACACTAGTAGTAGCAGTACTCTCAGCAGTACTTAGGAGAATACTCACACTAGTAGTAGCAGTACTCTCAGCAGTACTTAGGAGAATACTCACACTGGTAGTAGCAGTACTCTCAGCAGTACTTAGTACTCACACTGGTAGCGGCTGTTTTCAAACTTGGGCTCGTTGTCGTTCTGGTCTGCGATGACGACGGTGACCTGACAGATGCCGATCAGCGGCTCGTCGGCCTGATCCGTGGCCGTCACCGACAGCGTGCGCTCCCTCCGACGCTCCCGGTCGAAACTCACCGTGGTGGTGATCACGCCTGACAGAACACAGGTGCTGGTGTTAACTCGACTGAAAGGAGCTGTGAAAAGCAGCATGCAGGCAGCGATGCGGAGCCTACCGGTGTCAGGATCGATGTCGAACCCGGAGGACACCCCGTCTCGGTGCATGATGCCGTATTTGACCTCTCCGTTGACCCCCATGTCGGCGTCGTGGGCCTGGACGCGCAGGACGAACGTCCCTGGAGGATGGTTCTCCAGAACCACGGCGTTCAGACTGTAGTTCTGACACTGAGAGCACAAACTCAACACGTCATGTCATTTAAAGGCCTCGGGGATGGAATCCAACCCGGTTGCTGAGAGTTGTATGTTGGGCGCTGAGCTAAATTAGCTCATTAGCTCATTAGCAGGTAACATAAAGAAGACAATCAAAAAGTGTTCAAGTTTTAAAGCCTATTCGTTTACATACAAGAGTAATAAAGAAATGAAGATTATTTTCTAAATTAATCGTCATTTTTTTCCATAGAACAATAAAAAAGAACCGATAAGAGCATCGATAGAACCCCCCCCCCCGTCCTATCAGAGCACAGACATGTCAGCGTCAGTCACCTCCTGGAAGAGCGGCTTGTTGTTGTTGATGTCGTTGATTCCCACGACGACCTGGGCGGAGCTGCTGAGCGGGTACGGACCGCCGGACGCGTTGTCGTCCGTGGCCGTGATGTTGAGAACGTACCGCGGGCCCCTGAGCCTCGGAGGGGGGCTCCTCCGCAGCTTGATGATGCCTGTACAACACACACACACACACGGACACACACACACACACACACACACACACACACACACACACACGGACTGTGTTAAAACAAGCACTTTGTTTGAAGGTAAAGTTAATTTCTTCCAGTTTCTCTGAAATACAAACATTTCTTTGAGTTAAATTCCGTTGAAGTTCTCAGGCACTGAAGAGTTGATGTGTTTTCTTGGTGCCAGAGGACATTTACCATCAACAGACTCTTCTTTGTATTTCAGCAAAGAGAAAACGAAGAGGAACGAGGAAAGAAAACAGCTAAGAGCTGCTGATTGTGCAGAGTCCCTCAAAGTCAAACTGCAGAATGTTTCTGCTCTATTTCGTCGCTTCAGTTTGGTTTTCACTCAGCTTTTTACATCATTTCATGTAAAAACAGGAACTTTTTGCTTCGACAGTACGTCGTTGTTTTTGTTCAGAAGTGGATTCAAGAGGTTTGATGAAGATGATGATATTTAGACCCTGTTTCTGAACGTCCATAGATGGTTGGGAGTTATTCAAGTGTTACAGCTGCATTCTCTCTAGTGTCCACCAGGGGGCGACTCCTCTGGTTGTATAGAAGTCTATAGAAAATGACTCTACTTCTCTCTTGATTTATTCCCTCAGTAAACATTGTAAACATGAGTTTATGTCTCAATCTCTAGTTTCAAGTCTTCTTCAATACAGCATGATGTTCATTTAGTACATGATGGTCCATTTAGAGTCACACAGACCATAAAGCAGGGGATGCTTTAGGGCGGGGCTACACGCTGATTGACAGGTCTCTACAGAGACGTATACGCCTCCTCCTCAGTCCAGATATGGTCACTTCCTGTTCACTGGTTGCAATAAAACAAGATGGCGACGGTTAAATCACCAAAGTTTAGGCTTCATAACATCCGTCCACAAACTAATGAGACGTCACGATGACTACGTCCACGTCTGATATTCAGTGTATGGTGGTTGTGCTCTATCGTCTACGTTTTAAACATCATGATTGGTTGATGTCTTTATTAAAATCAACCTCTTTATGGAAAACAATTACGTTGGAAAAGATGCTGGAAATTTCTGCCATTTTTGCTAAAAAACAAACCTGTCAATCAATTATCCTCCCATTGAAATGATGAGTTGATTAATTGTGTGAGAGTTTCCCAGCCTGAGTTTCCAAAATAACAATAAATACAAACAACATGTTGAGTTCAAACATGAAACACACTGTCGGTGTTTACAGCTCCGTCTGCCACGTCGCTCCATCTCAGGCCTGAAACAAATGTCTTGTTCCTGCGCTAACAATCACTTCCACATTAACATAACAGAGCAGAGCAGCAAGCAAGCAAGCAAACAAACAAACAAACAAGCAAGCAAGCAAGCAAACAAGCAAACAAACAAGCAAGCAAGCAAGCAAACAAGCAAACAAACAAACAAACAAGCAAGCAAGCAAGCAAACAAGCAAACAAACAAGCAAACAAACAAACAAACAAACAAACAAGCAAGCAAACAAGCAAACAAACAAGCAAGCAAGCAAGCAAGCAAACAAACAAACAAACAAACAAACAAGCAAGCAAACAAACAAACAAACAAGCAAGCAAGCAAACAAACAAACAAACAAACAAACAAACAAACAAACAAACAAGCAAACAAACAAGCAAACAAACAAACAAACAAGCAAACAAACAAGCAAGCAAGCAAGCAAACAAACAAACAAACAAACAAACAAGCAAGCAAGCAAGCAAACAAACAAACAAACAAACAAGCAAGCAAGCAAGCAAACAAACAAACAAACAAACAACAAGCAAACAAACAAACAAGCAAACAAACAAACAAGCAAACAAACAAGCAAACAAACAAACAAGCAAACAAACAAGCAAGCAAACAAGCAAACAAACAAACAAGCAAACAAACAAGCAAGCAAACAAGCAAGCAAGCAAGCAAGCAAACAAGCAAACAAACAAACAAACAAGCAAGCAAGCAAACAAACAAGCAAACAAACAAGCAAACAAGCAAGCAAGCAAGCAAACAAACAAGCAAACAAACAAGCAAACAAACAAACAAACAAGCAAACAAGCAAACAAACAAGCAAGCAAACAAGCAAACAAGCAAGCAAACAAACAAACAAGCAAACAAACAAGCAAACAAGCAAACAAACAAACAAGCAAGCAAGCAAACAAACAAACAAACAAGCAAACAAACAAACAAACAAACAAACAAGCAAGCAAGCAAGCAAGCAAACAAACAAACAAGCAAACAAACAAGCAAACAAACAAACAAGCAAGCAAACAAACAAGCAAGCAAGCAAGCAAACAAGCAAGCAAACAAACAAACAAACAAGCAAGCAAGCAAACAAACAAGCAAGCAAGCAAACAAACAAACAAACAAACAAATAAGCAGCTTTGGTCGCAACATGAACAGAGACACGCGGGCTGGGAGGCAGCGAACACATCGACATGGAAATACTTCACAACGCTTTGAAGTGACAAAGCTGAACAGCCGAGCAAGCCAAAGGCCATCTGCTGCCTGTGAGTGTGTGAGTGACTGAGTGTGTGTGTGAGAGTGTGAGAGTGTGTGTGTGTGTGTGTGTGTGTGAGATAGAGAGAGTCTTAATATATCATTTATGTGCAAATGCTCATGTATATATCTGTTTGTGCATTTGTTTGCGTGTGTGTGTGTGTGTGGTAGAGCAGTGGAATAGTGCATGCTGGGTAATACGGTGACAGAGAGGCTTAGAGACGGACACACACACACACGTAGAGATAAACATGCAAAACATGACTGCACATCACGCTGCTGCACATGAAGTGCATCTTCAAACACACACACACACACACAGGTGTAATTTGTTGCGTTGAGGTGCACGTACACTCACGTGAGTGTGTGTGTGCGTGTGTGTGTGTGTGTGTGTGTGAGTGTGTGAGTGTGTGTGTGTGTGTGTCTTTCTCACCCTTCTGGTTGTCCAGCAGGAAGTTGCTGTCCTCGTTGCCCCCGGTGATGGCGTAGGAGACGGCGTCTCCGTCGGGGTCGTTGGCGTGAACGATGGCGACGAGAGTGTCTGGACCGGCATCCTCACTGAGGAAGGTCTTATAACTGATGAAGAGGAGGAGAGAGAGAGGGGTTAATACAAGAGAAATAAAGAGAGCGAGAGCGAGAGAGAGAGAGAGAGAGAGAGAGAGAGAGAGAGAGGAGGAAGAGAACAAGGAAGACAAAAGAAGAAAAGAAGGAGAGAGAGAAAAAGTAGAGAAGGAGATAGGAAGAAGAAGTTAAGAACTTCATGACAAAGTGAAGAGGAAGTGAGAAGGTGTGAAGGAGACAGAGACGTGAGATGAAGGT
>CM051695.1:28011274-28023774 GCA_028022725.1 Lycodopsis pacificus
TGTGTACCAGTGTAACCAGTGGAAAGCATGGCGGAAATGGCATGCTAGCTAAGTTCCGCTAGTTAGCTTGAGGCTACAGTGGTTACAGAAAATAAGCTCAACAGTGGGCCATCTCGTCATCTCTCTAATAGCTTAGCCTATTATCAACATCTCTCTAATAGCTTAGCCTATTATCAACATCTCTCTAATAGCGTAGCCTATTAGCAACATCTCTCTAATAGCGTAGCCTATTATCAACATCTCTCTAATAGCTTAGCCTATTATCAACATCTCTCTAATAGCTTAGCCTATTATCAACATCTCTCTAATAGCGTAGCCTATTAGCAACATCTCTCTAATAGCGTAGCCTATTATCAACATCTCTCTAATAGCTTAGCCTATTATCAACATCTCTCTAATAGCTTAGCCTATTATCAACATCTCTCTAATAGCGCAGCCTATTATCAACATCTCTCTAATAGCTTAGCCTAGTATCAACATCTCTCTAATAGCTTAGCCTATTAGCAACATCTCTCTAATAGCTTAGCCTATTATCAACATCTCTCTAATAGCTTAGCCTATTATCAACATCTCTCTAATAGCTTAGCCTATGAGCAACATCTCTCAAATAGCATAGCCTATTATCAACATCTCTCTAATAACTTAGCCTATTAGCAACATCTCTCTAATAGCGTAGCCTATTATCAACATCTCTCTAATAGCTTAGCCTATTAGCAACATCTCTCTAATAGCTTAGCCTATTATCAACATCTCTCAAATAGCTTAGCCTATTATCAACATCTCTCTAATAGCTTAGCCTATGAGCAACATCTCTCAAATAGCATAGCCTATTATCAACATCTCTCTAATAACTTCGCCTATTAGCAACATCTCTCTAATAGCGTAGCCTATTATCAACATCTCTCTAATAGCTTAGCCTATTAGCAACATCTCTCCAATAGCTTAGCCTATTAGCAACATATCTAGTTTAGCCTATTAGCAACATTTCTCTGATAGTTTAGCCTATTAGCAACAATTTTTCCATCTCTCTATAGTTCAGAGATTAAAATAACTTCCCACCAGTCTGCAGTTATAACTTCTTGCTAAACCTGTGTACACCGCTACATGTATGTTTGTGTTTGTGTGACTGTACCTCCGCCACGCCGCTGAGGCCGGTGTCGGGTTCGGAGGCTCGGACCTGCAGCGGGTGGAGGTTGTGTCCGCTCTCGTAGTCCACCGTCCTGGTGAGGCTGAGCGCTCCGCTCTCCTGGTTGATGCTGAACAGGTTCCCAGGATTCACCAGCAGCATGTAGGACAAGCTCTTCTTCTGGAAGGAGACGGCCTGGACCACTGAGACGCTGCAGGGACGACACGGGAAACAGCTGTTAGCCTCGACCATCAGTTATCAAGCTTTCAACGTTGAACTGCAACCGTTACCAGCACCAAGATGTCTGGTTGTAACATGTTACGTTTGATATTCCAACAACAAAGTCACGTTGAACAGAATTTCAGTGTGTGTCAGTTTAAAGGGTGACCGTGTTAACTGGTGACTTCCGGCAGAATGCGATTTTAAAAGTGACTGAAGCCAAACCTCTGAGTCTGTCCTGGTGTCTGAAGCTCTTCACATGAACTCAGATTCAACAGAGCGGGTCATCTCATTTCATTCATTTCCAGAAAATAAATACATTTTTAGTTTTATAAAATAAACATGAACTCATAGATATCACCAGGAAACTTCACCACTTCATGACTCACATTAAGATGAGTATTTATTGTAAGTTTATTTTGAATGTTATGTTTAAATATGCAAATGAGGCTTTATGTAATGGTAACTTTTGGTGAATTTAGGAGAAACAAACAGACAAAATAATAAAATAAATGTTATGGACGTGTTATGGAAGAAAACGTCTCCAAAGAGCATGAAAAACAAAGTCTGTTTCTGTAGCGTCTCCCCGGTGGTGACGGGTCTAAAGCCTCGTTGGCCACAGAAATGCTGATTTTCTAGTAGACGTAAAATCACATATTTGAAATCAAAATGCCTAAAAAAACCATCTAATGAGGCTCATCTGGACCAGTTACAGCTCATCACGGACCATCAGGACCGATGAGTCCACAGAGACTGATCTGAGCCCAGGTCAGCAGAGAGCAGCTCCACATTCCTGCTTCCAAACAGACTCGTGACGTGAAGAAGAGCTGCGAGCTCCACAAGTCTGCAGCCTCCACGGATCAGTGTGCACTCGCAACCCATCACATGACCTGGTTAATCAATTACACTAACTCACACACACACACACACTCACACTCACTCTCACACACACACACACACACACACACACACACACACACACACACACACTGACACACACACACACACACACACACACACACACTCACTCACACTCACACGCACACACACTGACACACACACACACTCACACGCACACACACTCACTCACACTCACACGCACACACACTGACACACACACACACTGCTCACAGGGTGGCATGGATACTTGGATATTAATACAATGTGCTTTGCGCCAGCAGCCCCTGAGGGATCCACACACACACACACACTGACACACACACACACACACACACACACACACACTCACACTCACACACACACACTCCCCTTCATGTTTATCCAGACCTCGCTTTTAATAAATATTTGAATTTGCCACACTTTCAGATTCTCCGCCTCAGGCCACACTCATACATCTGGGTCCTCTTCATCCATCCATCCCCGTCCTTCGCCTCATCGCCTCCTCCTCTTGCTCCCTCTCCTCTTCCTCCCTTCTCCTCCCTTCTTCTTCTTCTTCTTCTTCTTCCCCTCTCCCGCGCCACCTCTCCCTCTTCTTCTTTTGTCTCGCTCTACAGGGCTCATCTTTTCATGCATCACATGACATGCAAAGCCAAGGAGCTGGCTGTGGAAGCACACACACACACACACACACACACACACACACACACACACACACACACAGATGCCATTTCCACACTCAGTGTCTGAGTCAGTGGAATGTAAATGATGTTTCTGTAAATATGGAGGACGAAGACACAAACAGACACTTGTGTTCACAAACACACAGAGAGCTGAGGAAAAAAACACGAAGAATATACTGGATATAATACTACAAGTAGTACTATTACTATGGTACTATTCTATAGAACCATACCAGTGGTAGTGGTAGTCATCTATAGTAATTCTACACAAAATACATTCAAGAAATATCAGAAAAACTAAGAATATGACTAACAGTCTGTGAAATACTGCAACATTTCATATACTTTGGTGTACTGTATACTACATACTATACCACAAAAAGTGCTGAGAAAACAATGGGATTATTTCGTCAAAATAATAATTATCGTATATTTTGTGTTTTCAGATTCTTTCTGAAAACACAAAATATACAAACAGCATCTACTTCCTGTGTGTTGGCGTGTTGATCTTGTTTTCTTTGAGTGAGGTATACTGGACTTAAATAACAACACTCATCTTGAGCACTGTTGGACTGACACACTGCCCGTTTCCTGCTCCTTCCTCACCGCACCACCCCAACACGTCCAGCCATTGGTCGCTGGTCGTGACGTTATAAATCAAAGCGACTCACGGTTGGCCGACGGCCGTGTTCTCCGGTGCGTTCAGGCTGTAGGTGGCGCTGGTGAACTGCGGCGGCCGGCGGCCGGCCAGGACGGCCACCGTGGCCGGCGAGCCTTTGTGGCCGCTCCCGTCCGTCGCCTGCACCCGCAGCAGGTACTCCCTGCTGGGGGTCAGAGGTCGTCCCGTGGTCCTGATGTCGCCGGAGCGACGGTCCACCTCGAAGCACTCCTCCCCACCTGGACGGACGGAGAGAAGGAGGAGACAGGAGTAAAAACACAGACTGTGAAGGAGAAGCGGACGCAGTCATGGTGACGTCACCCATTGGTGCCTCGCCATCTTGGATTATGGCCGTCACCAGCTTGTTGTTTTTTGCAACCATGAGTGAACAGGAAGTGACCATATGTGGACTGAGGAGGAGACGTAGAGACGCCGTATACGTCTCTGGTGTTGACCTGTCAATCAGCGTGTAGCCCCGCCCTAAAGCATCCCCTGCTTTATGGTCTGTGTGACTCTAAATGGACCATCATGTACTAAATGAACATCATGCTGTATTGAAGAAGACTTGAAACTAGAGATTGAGACATAAACTCACAGCTGTCCGGTTATGAACACTCAAATAAGGAGGATAGAAGATGGAGGGCTGCTGTTTGTCTGTGTTTCTGTGTGTGTGTTGAAAGTGAAGCTGCTGAGGACCATTCTGCCAGCTGGAGCAACACGTGTGTGTGTGTGTGTGTGAGTGTGTGTGTGTTAGTGTGTGTTAGTGTGTGTGTGTGTGTGTGTTAGTGTGTGTTAGTGTGTGTGTGTGAGTGTGTGTGTGTGTGTTAGTGTGTGTTAGTGTGTGTGTGTTAGTGTGTGTTAGTGTGTGTGTGTGTGTTAGTGTGTGTGTGTGTGTGTGTGTGTTAGTGTGTGTTAGTGTGTGTGTGTGAGTGTGTGTGTGTGTGTTAGTGTGTGTTAGTGTGTGTTAGTGTGTGTGTGTTAGTGTGTGTTAGTGTGTGTGTGTGTGTGTTAGTGTGTGTTAGTGTGTGTTAGTGTGTGTGTTAGTGTGTGTTAGTGTGTGTGTTAGTGTGTGTGTGTGTGTGTTAGTGTGTGTGTGTGTTAGTGTGTGTGTGTGTGTGTGTGTTAGTGTGTGTTAGTGTGTGTGTGTGTGTTAGTGTGTGTGTTAGTGTGTGTGTGTGTGTTAGTGTGTGTGTGTGTTTGTGTGTGTGTGTGTGTGTGTGTTAGTGTGTGTGTGTGTGTGTGTGTTAGTGTGTGTGTGTGTGTGTGTGTTAGTGTGTGTGTGTGTGTGTGAGAGCTGGTTTACAGTCTTTGAAGACTTAGAAGAAGTTATTTGATTTTTGTCCACGCCAGCCCTGAGTGACGAGGAGGAGGACGCAGAAAGAGAATACGATTAAAGGAAGAGGACGTATGAGGGAGCAAGGGAAGGAGGTAAGGATGTGAAAGAGGAGTAAAGGAGGAGCAGGATCCCCAGCTGTTGACCTGTTGACCTGTTGAGCTGTTGAAGAGATTTGTGTCTTAAGTTTGGAGTCAGGACGATTGTTAGCTTAGCTTAGCATAAGAGGTGACTCTACAGGTGAATAGAGTGAAAACATGACCTCATAGATATCACCATGAAACTTCACCACTTCATCACTCACATTAGGAGCAATATTACTGTGTTACAAATGAATGAAAATGTTAAGTTTATATATGCAAATGAGGCGTTATGTAATGGGAACTTTTGGGGAATTTAGTTGAAATCGACAGACGTAAACAGACAAAATAATAAAACAAATGTTTTGTTTCCTCTCGTCTGAAAGAAGACGAGTTCTGGAAGAAAAATCTCCAAATTGACCAGTGCACGTAAACACCTTTACTGTTTAATAATAGCCTTTAATGGAGAACAAAATTATCGAATAAAAGTACTTCAAACTAACTTTTTTAAAGGAAGTACTTCCCCTCCACAATAAATTTAAGATCCTCAAAGTGAGTGAAATCACATTAAAGCTACTAATTGGCTTCAAACACACACGCGGCGTGAATATATTTCCATATTGGCATGATATTAAAAAGCATTTTTCATGTAAATTATTGGATTATTCGTGGGTACACATGTAGTCACATTATGCCAAAGGGAAGTCAGAGGCTCTTAATATGAAAGCATTGGAAATTAGCTCTGAAAATATCTCTCCTTCCTTCTCCTCTCCTCCGCTAGAATAATAATATGAAAATAAAAAATCCACAGCCACCGGCGCCCACCCTCCCACTCGCTGCCTCTCCAGAGACGTCCCTGTTATTCCAGCATCGGGGAGCTTTCTTTGCCCCAGGGAGCGATTAACAGTGCAGCTTCATGCCGTTTATGTGCGGGGTTTTCTTTCTCCCTCTCACACGTGACGGTAACTGAAAATCAACAAGTCAAGTTTTTATTTACAAATTGTTTGTCACAGAGTGGCTGGCGCCCTAATTAACAGAATAGGGGCGGAAGATAAGAGCTTTTAGGAAAATACAGGAGCGGAGTGAGAAGGAAGTTTGATAAGGTAGGGAACACATTTTTACATTCACAACAAATATCATGAGAGAGGTATGTTTGTTGAGCTAAAGGTCTGAAAACGAAAAATGTTCTTCTTTGCATTGTAACTCAGAAGTGTCCACATACTTTTGGCCACACTGCGTATAAACACTATGCGTTTTATTCTTATTTTCTTAGAGTTCTTACCAGGCTTCATGTGTTAAAGCTGCATTCTCTCTAGTGGCCACCAGGGGGCGACTCCTCTGGTTGTATAGAAGTCTATAGAAAATGACTCTACTTCTCTCTTGATTTATTCCCTCAGTAAACATTGTAAACATGAGTTTATGTCTCAATCTCTAGTTTCAAGTCTTCTTCAATACAGCATGATGTTCATTTAGTACATGATGGTCCATTTAGAGTCACACAGACCATAAAGCAGGGGATGCTTTAGGGCGGGGCTACAGTGATTGACAGGTCTCTAATAGACCATAAAGCAGGGGATGCTTTAGGGCGGGGCTACACGCTGATTGACAGGTCTCTACAGCTCCTCCTCAGTCCAGATGTGGTCACTTCCTGTTCACTGGTTGTAAAAGAAACAAGATGGCGACGGACACAACGCCGACCTCAAGGCTTCAACGCGTCCACAAACCAACGAGTGACGTCACCATGACTACGTCCACTTCTTCTCCACAGTCTGTGGCTCTTACACGGAAGAAAAGTCAAAAATAAAAGTGAACAGTCGACTCACCGTCCAGCAGCAGGAACTGGGCTTGACCCAGCGTCCCGTCTCGTTGCCGTGCCAACAGCCGGTACACCACAGAGCCGGGCGCGGCGTCGGGACCCACGGCGCCGAGGTAAGGAGAGGGGAACATGGCCCACTGCAGGTCGGCCTGGCTGGGCGTGCTCAGAGTCAACCTGCACAGGTACCACGCATCGCCTGGAGGAGCGAGAGAGAAAAGGACGTGGAATGAGCTGCGTTTTACCTGAGATGACGTAGGAAACACGTCTACAGACGCACAGACGGGAAACAACAAAAGCAAAACATTAAACAGCTGGGAGGAAGTTCAGTGACCTGCAGGGAAGAGTTCATCCATCAACCATCAAACACCAGAAGCGTCGATCCGCAGAACTGAAACCATCGACAAAGTAGAAAACCAAAGACAGAACAACTGAACCAAACTCACAGACCCATCCATTAACTGACCGAACCAGCAGAACCAGCCGGTAAACCCAGTTACTGCTCAACGTCACACATAGATGCAGCATTCTCACGACCACGTTGGCCGATTTTACCCTCATTATGAGACAAATAAGTTCATTTCCTGCTTCATGAAGCAGCTGTTGTTGTTGTTGTTGTTGTTTTGTGTACTTTAGTTGCAGCTTGTCTGCCTCTTTGTAGTCGCGCAGCTCGTTAGCTGTAAGCTAACGTTAGCTCCGCTCTCAACCAGAAGTCGACGCTTCGTCTTTTCATCTCCACGAGACGACGGCGTGACAGAGGAGGAAGAGAGGAAGCCGAGCGGCTCCGCCAAAATAAAACAACACTTTCAAGAAGATCACACGGGAACTCCCCATTCGTCCAGTCAGGAAGACACACACACGGAGCTACGAGTCTTCTTCTTCTTCTTCTTCTTCTTCTTCTTCTTCTTCGTCTTTCTTCCTCGCGTCGTCTGCTCTGATTTGTTCGGTTTGAAAGGCTCTCGCTGTTGTTTTGGCTTCTGTTTTGTTTCACGGCAGCGAAGAGAGACAACAGCACGAAACAAGAGAGAGAAGTTCACTTCAGAGAAAAGACGAAGAGAAGAGGAGGAGGAGGAGGAGTGAAGGTGTCTGTCTTTTTCTATGTCGTCTCTGAAGGTACGTCAACACTGAGAGCAGGAGGAAGAGGATGAAGAACAAGAGGAGGAGAGGAGGAGAAAGAGAGGACCTGAAAGAGGGAGAGAGGACGGAAGTGTGAAGGATGGAGGAAGAGGAGAGGGAGTGATGAGGAGGACAACAGAGAAACAAAGAGATTTAAAAAACAGTTAAGTTGAGGAGAAGAGGAGAAAGAGGAGCTGAAAGAGGAAGAAGAGGCAGTGGCAGAGAAGAAAATGTAATGGAGGAAGAGGAGAAGGAGTAATGACGGGAAGAAGCGACGAAGAGCATGAAAACAGAAGGAAAAAGAGTGAGGAGAAGGGGGGAAGAAAGAAAGAGATTTTAAAAAACAACGTCAAGATGAAAGGAGGAGGAAGAGGAGCTGAAAGAGGCAGAAAGGACAGGAATTAGAGGAAGTTCTAGAAGAATCAGGGATGGAGGGAGAGGAGAAGGAGTGATGAGGAGGATGAAAAGAAAAAAGGGAAGTGAAGAGGTAAAAAGAGAGCAAGGAGAAGGAGAGAATGGGAGGGAGGGAGAGGAGGGGGAGGGAAGGAGGGAGGAAGGGAGAGGAGGGAGGAAGGGAGGGGGAGAGGAGGGAGGAAGAGGACGGGGGAGGGAGGGGGAGGGAAGAAGGGAGGGAGGAAAGGAGGGAGGGAGGAAGGGAGAGGAGGGAGGAAAGGAGGGAGGAAGGGAGAGGAGGGAGGAAGGGAGGGAGGAAGAGAGGGAGGGAGGAAAGGAGGGAGGGAGGAAGGGAAAGGAGGGAGGAAAGGAGGGAGGAAGGGAGAGGAGGGAGGAAAGGAGGGAGGAAGAGAGGGAGGGAGGAAAGGAGGGAGGGAGAGGAGGGAGGAAGAGAGAGGAGTGAGAGGAGGGAGGAAGGGAGGGAGAGGAGGGAGGAAAGGAGGGAAGGGAGGGAGGGAGAGGAAGGGAGGGAGGGAGGAAAGGAGGGAAGTGAGGGAGGGAGGGAGGGAGAGGAGGGAGGGAGGGAGGAAAGGTGGGAGGGAGAGGAGGGAGGGAGGGAGGGAGGCTGTCAGCTGCATGAATAAAATGTCTCCCTCATTCCTCCAGGCTGACAAAAGGTCACTGACACCAGAATAATGACGTTTAATTAATGCTGAGTTCAGACACTCTGGTTAATCTCAATGAGTTGCTGGTGTTGGCCTGAATAGAAGCAAACGTTCTTTATTCAAAAGTATATTCTAAGCATACTGTATATTATACGTCAGTATTTAAGCATACTGTATATTATAATAGTATTTCAGTATTCACAGCAGCACAGTGGAGACGCTGAGTCAGCCTTAAAAGTGTTCAGGAAGCTGAGTTCAACTTCTGTAAATCTGCTTTCCTGACGAGCGAAAACACGCAAAAAAATGGTTACTATGCATTACTGCAAAACCAAACGAGAAGCAAATTACCGTTAACGATGCGAGTTAAAATATTTCGACTCGAGCGAGACATTTGCATATTTTGGAAGCTGAGTTTAAGAGCGATTACCTACAAATTTCCCACTAGATCCAAATTTTGCACACCGCAAGGTGAATGACGGGATCATTTAGGATTTGCATCGTTCCCATTTTGAAATATTTAAACTCGAGCGAGAAATTCTCGTGTTGAGGAAGTTGAGTTTAAACTTTCAGAAGATTCCAATAAATCGCGTAACGGGTGTTGCTGCTTTCCTGACGAGCGATAACGCTGAAAAGGTCTCCTGGCGTCTTTACTGCAAACTAAACGTAAACCGAACTTCTTTTGTGATTTCATACAAAGTCAATGCAAATACGCAAATAGATGCTAATTTGCACCCTGTGCCTTAAATTGCGCCATTACGCAGGATACGCATCGTTCACGTATAAACACAAGTTGAAATATTTCAATTTGAGTGAAAGATTTGCGTATTTAGGACGCTGAGTTTAAGTAGAAAGTCAACAATAGATGCAACATTTTGCACCCCGCAACGTGACTGACGTGATTACGCAGGATTTGCATCGTTATATTTAAACTCGAGGGAGTTATTCTCCTGTTTATGAAGTTGAGTTTAACATTCAGGAGATTCCTGATGAGCGAGGGTCTCCTGATGTAAAGCGAACTTTACGTGCAGCGTGATTACGTACAAAGTCAACACAAAGACACAAAATAGATGGCATTTCGTGTCCCAGCAACGTGAATGGCGCGATTATGTGCGATTTGCATCGTTCGCGTATGAATGGGAGTTGAAATCTTTCAACTCGAGCACAAAATTTGCATATTTAGGAAACTGAGTTGCGATTACGTACAAATTCAACGTAAAGATACGAATAGATATGAATTCTACGCGGGTTTATGTGCGATTTGCATCGTTCGCTGATTGAAATATTTAAACTCAAGCGTGAAATTCAGGAAGTTGAGTTTAACCTTCAGGAGATTCCGATAAATCGGGTAAGGCAGAAAATGTATCCTGGACTTCCATGTACAAAGCAGCACTAGTTGATTTGCACCCAGGTGGCCGAACAACAGAGTTCAGCCTCTTCACAGTTCAGCATTCGCTCGTATCCTTCCACTCGACCTCCTCAGCAAAAAAGGGGAAAATTCGCCTCACGGCCCGAACCGGTGAGCTGATCCCTGATGTGAGCCGCCGAGCTCGGGTGCAAGACTCAGTGAACACGTGCAGGCATGCATACTTAAACTGGAGGCCTGGAGCGAGGAAGAGGAGCGAGGAAGAGGACCAAAGGGGCTAAAAAACCTGAACGCTGAAGCACTCATTTCCATACAGGATATGGACGCGGTTGCCCTTTGGAGCGTGACTTCATGAAATGATGTCCGTACTAAGTTTCTGTCTTTTTCAAATTTCGCTGAGGGGATTCTGACGCAAAGTTTGAACGCATGACGAAATGTGAGCCCCGGTTTTAGTTCTGCTCAGCTTCCCATCCGCGAGTTATTGCTTCTACCCACAATCCTTTGTGTTTTGGGATCATTTTCCCTCCTGATAAATCTCACCACAGTTTATAAAGTCAGTCAGTATCTTTCCTCAACCCGTCGCTTCGATTCAGTTCAACTTTACGTTGTATGAACTCGATCATAAGGAGACGGGTTGTTGAACACCATGATGTCGTTATTTCTGCATCATTTGTATCCCTTTATTGCTATTGAATCACAGCTAAATCTGTTTATTTTGGGTTCATACAGCGGACGTGTGGCTCACTAGATACAGATCCTGGATATACAAATACACATATTCACGTTTTGGTGTGAACACAACACAAAAAAAATGACGCTTCCCAAAACCTTTCTGCAGGAAGCGAGCAGGACTTCCTCCCCACAAGTCCCTCATATTCATCATCGTCCATCATCGTCCAAGCTATTGTTTTCCTGATCTGTTCGGCCTGGCTTCCTGGCAGAGATCAATAACGTTTCTCTCGGTCTGTTGTGCTGAACACAGAACGCTGTGTTGTCCCTCGTCAAACAGGAAGTGGCGAGAATGACACGTCCCTCTGTGAAAGCAGATAAATAGTCCCAGTGAAGTGCAGCTAAGTCCATCTTAAGTCCACTTACTCATTTGAATCTCAATGCACAGCTTGTTATGCACATTTGAGGCTGAAAAAACAAAAAAGAGACAAAAAGGGAATTGTGCTTTGTTCCAACTCCCATTCTGCTGTCTTTTGATTTAAATTCATTCATTTGTTTTTTTCGGGGAGGGGGATGTGTTTGTGTGACGCGCTGCGTTTCGGGATCAGAGCGGGAGGAGACGGAATCGAGAGGACGGAGACACAATGAGACGAGCTATTTCCTGTCTGAGTGTGATGTGTTCAGCGTGAAGCTGAGCCACCTCAGAAATAGAAAACCGCCGCCGCCGCTCGCAAGAGCTTCAATTAAGGGAGGGATGTAAGATGTGGGGGGGATTAAATTAAAGTGTGGTCACACCCACAGGTTGTCACACAGCCGAGTGATGAAAGGTGATTCAAGTGTGAGTCGTGTTTATTTATAAAGTGCTTTTAACAAAACGATGCGCTGACAGAAACAAACAGAGCAGAAAAAAAGAGGCGACGACAACGAGAAAAGATGGGAACAAAAAAAGTGCGAGAAAGATGTCGAGTACACAAGAAAGAGAGAAAGAAAGAGAGAAAGAAAGAGGCGGAGACGCAGAAAAACAAGCGACTCTCCGACCCACAGGTGACTCCTCACCCACCTCGTGTTTCTGATTGTGGGGTGTGAAGACGAAGAACAAAAGATCAAGAAAAGCTGCAACAAGTTAAAAGAACAGGAGCTGCAGCTCACGAGTGCAATCAGGACAATCAGGATACTTCTTTGTTTTGGAGACAATAATTAACGCTTCCACGTGATTATGTAACACTCGTAACTTGTCAAAGCGCGAGTAGAATAATGAGTCTAACAAACCCACCACCGTCAACCACAAGACCGGTGTTTAAAACCATGTTGTGGTTTAGTTGCTGTGGTTTAGTTGCTGTTGCGGTTTAGTTGCTGTTGCGGTTTAGCGGTTAAATGGTTAACGGTTAAATGGTTCACGGTTAAATGGTTAAATGGTTAACGGTTACATGGTTAATGGTTAACAGTTAAATGGTTAATGGTTAACAGTTAAATGGTTAATGGTTC
>CM051695.1:28039930-28049930 GCA_028022725.1 Lycodopsis pacificus
ATTATGCTCCACTTACAAGTGACAAAAGATACGCTGAGCACTAATCGATCACGAACATTTGCAGTGTGATTCTAATGAACAACGATTTCAGTGTCATTGACAGTAAGTGTGTGAAATGTATTAATATTCTAATAAATATCATCCGGCTGTTACATCTCCATCACTAAACTCACATTACAACACCGCCAACAAGTCACGGAACAGAAGCGTCTCGCAAAACATCTAATTAAGAATACAATGAAACATGCAAGTATAAACACACACACCTACGCACGCACGCACGCACGCACGCACGCACGCACGCACGCACGCACGCGCGCACGCACACGCGCACACACACACACACACACACACACACACACACACACACACACACACACACACCTCAGAGGTTTCTTTTTAATGTAAAACTGTTTACGACAGCTCTGGAGAAAACAGCGGTTTCCTATACGATGCTCCTTTGACGGAGAATCATTTTACAAAAACAGATTCATAACTGAAAACATCCATTTCTGTTGATGAACTGCTGTAGAATGTGCTGTCGGGAGCATGTGGTGGTTTTTGTTCTTCTGTTTTACTGTATAATATTTTGTACACGTTGTATTTTATTGTGTTTGTGCTTTTTGTTTGGCTGCCACCTCGACCAGGTCTCTCTTTTAAAACAAACTTAAAATCCCAGAGGGACTTCCTGGTTCAAGAAAGATCAAATACAAACAAATAAATGTAAACAAAAACTAAAAAGAGTCGAGACAACACCTTTGTTGAACACACAAAACAGGCTGTGAACAGACACACAGACACATACCAGCTAGGTGTTAGCAGACTGGTGGCTGGACCCACACACACACACACACACACACACACACACACACACACACACACACACACACACACACACACACACACACACACACACAGTGGACCCTCAGGGTGTGAGAGCGCAAGCGGCGGCCGTCCTGTCAGACCTGATTTGAGGCCACAGCGTCGCAAACACAGAACCTGCTTCATATTGGATTACCAGGAAGAGGTGTGTGTGTGTGTGTGTGTGTGTGTGTGTGCGTGTGTGTGTGTGTGTGTGTGTGTGAGTGTGTGTGTGTGTGAGTGGACATCTACACTTTTGTTGTCCCTAAAGCGCTGTGTGACTCCCAAATAAAGTTTAGTCCTTTAATGCGATCTGTGTGTGTGTGTACGTGGGTGTGTGTGTGTAGGTGTGTGTCTGTGACAGTGTGTGTAGGTGTGTGTGTCTGTGTGTGTGACAGTGTGTGTAGGTGTGTGTGTGTGTATCGCTCAGGTTCATTGTCATGTTACATTTACCTCTGCATTTGTGTTTTAACTCGATGGAGTTTCACTTGTCAGGCCAGTAGGTCATGTATGTATGTGTGTGTGTGTGTCTCGTCCTTCTATCTTTGTGAGGACCAGTTCATTTTCACACTGTGAGGACGCATTTGGAAAGAGTTTGTTTAAAGCGGGGACACACTGTCAGTCATTCCCAAAGACTTAGTTGGAGATTTAATACGTGTTTTCAATGAAGTTCTTTCATAAACTTGTATTGAATCTTTATATCTGCAGTACGCCTTTGAGCCACAAGAGGCAGCCTGAATGTTCGTATTGTTCCGGTAATGCTACACCGTCTCACGGCAGTTCATGAAATGGATATAAAATACAATAGATTGTTTTTTGTGTACAGGAACATCATGCCAAGTTCAGGAAACAAAACCAACGTTAAGTTTAAACTTAGAGAAAGTTATTGTGGAATAAAAGTCGTAAACACTGAATGACACACATCTCATATCACCGTTTAGGTATTCTTCCATTACAACAACTTAACAGACTTACTTCACTTCAATTTACAGTGTGTGTGTGTGTGTGTGTGTGTCCGTGTGTTGAAGGAGGCATATGGGTCAGGTACCCTGGGACCACTGCGTGACAGCTGGCAATGTCTGTGTGTGTGTGTGTGTGTGTGTGTGTGTGTCTGTGTGTGTGTGTCTGTGTGTGTGTGTGTGTGTGGCAGATGGACTGGTCAGACTGGAACATCAGAAGCAGATCTTCTGGTGTGACCACCATGATAGACACACACACGATAGTGTAACCCACAACTTCATTTGTCGGTGACCCGTCGATTCGACGGTTCATAAAAAGGCGTAAAAAACAAAAGACGTTCACCTTGTTTATGTTTTTAATAATCACATTTTAATGTATCATCTGCTGTGTTCATCAGAATACTGAAATAGATTCCATGGAAGGTTAAGAACACGGAACAAAATGTATAAAAGTATATTCATGAAAAGTATTTGCTCAATATATTTGAAGGTTGTTGATCTTGATGGTGGAAAAGACCAAAAGGTTGAACGCCTCCGCCAAACCAGTTACAGCTACGTCGCTGTTTTTTTGACCACCAAAATGTAATCAGTTCATCACTGAATCCAAGTGGATGTTTGTGCCCAATTAGAAGACATGGTATTTGGTAATATAGACCAAATACCATTTATGTCCCTAAAAGTGGCGTTCTATTGAAACGCCTTTCCATGAGATCACGATGCATAAAGACAGACATCATGTGTTAATATTAAGCTTTTATAACAGTTACAGCACATTGAAACATTATTGTATCACATCATTTAGTATGATCCATATTGTCTCATTTCACTAAATTGTGTTCAACACACTCATCCACCACAAGCAGCAGTATTATTCCAGCTGTATCTAATCTGCATGAACCAATTCATTTCAACATTTCAACTTGAATTCCCCCCAAAAATACACATTCTTCATCAATAATTGACATTTGCAGCAAAAACATGGTGGTGGAGGTGGAGGTGGAGGGAGGTGGAGGTGGTGGTGGAGGTGGAGGTGGTGGGAGGTGGTGGAGGTGGTGGTGGAGGTGGTGGTGGTGGTGGGAGGTGGTGGTGGAGGTGGGGGAGGGAGGTCGTGGTGGTGAGGGAGGTGGAGGTGGTGGTGGGAGGTGGTGGTGGGAGGTGGTGGTGGGAGGTGGTGGAGGTGGTGGTGGTGGTGGAGGTGGTGGTGGGAGGTGGTGGTGGAGGTGGTGGAGGTGAGGGAGGTGGAGGTGGTGGTGGGAGGTGGAGGTGGTGGTGGGGGGAGGTGGTGGTGGGAGGAGGTGGTGGTGGAGGTGGGGGAGGGAGGTCGTGGTGGTGAGGGAGGTGGAGGTGGTGGTGGGAGGTGGTGGTGGAGGTGGGGGAGGGAGGTGGTGGTGGAGGTGGTGGAGGGGGAGGGAGGTGGAGGTGGTGGAGGGAGGGGTATTCTGGAGGACAGGGATCACTGTGGCCTCCCGACTCCGGCCGCTGATCCGCTGAAGACACGAGTTCGCAGCAGATGAGCTCCAGAGAGGAAGTCCTTTAAAAACCGTCTCCACGCCCTTGACTGGAAGCGAAGGAAGAGACACTTCATCGCTCCGTCCGTCCGAGGTTCTCCTCCGGGGGGAGGGTGGGGAGGCGAGAGGAATCAGAGCCCGAGGGAGAGGAGGAGGAGGAGGAGGAGGAGGAGGAGGAAGATAGAAGAGGAGGAGTGTCACGGTTGGAGACTGGCAGGCGTTTGGGTTTGTTCACGTGATTCTCCACGCTGCAGGGATGAGTGAAGGTCAAAAACCTCCTGATAGAAGTTCTTCTTCTGTTCTCGACTGCAAGCGTCTCTCGTCACTTCTGAGAGGACGGTCGTCCTCAGACCTTTGAACGTTCGCAGAAGGGAATCCTCCACATGCAGCAGAGAGACGGTAAAAGTCCGTCGAACTCAAACTCAGTTTACTTGACAGAAATGTTTGAAACTCGACATCACGATCCTTCACTTCCTGAACGAGTCCTCCGACCCATACGACCGCGCTCTGCTGTAGTTAGCCGTTTTAAACTCGTGGTTAACGTTGTGACACGCCGATTTACGCAACAGAGCTACTTGGCTACGTTTACGCTAGGTTTAGGAAAAGATCATAGTTTGGGTTAAAATAAGTACATCTGTGACTCAACTTGACGTAACTACTTAACGTTACGTTCAAATAACTCAACATTGACTTTTTGGGACCCGAACTCGGGTCTCCTGGGGGCATGGGGTCAGATCAGTCTCAATGATTGCTGCTACTACGATAATTAAACTACCGCGGAATCCGCACCAAAACGGTGGCAGCTTGCAACAGGAAGTGCCTCTACGATGCGAGCTTGCCCTTTCTCGACTTCTGACCTGTCGCCTCCGCAAATTGCGCAACTCTAACGCTGGCAGCCTCGTGGGGGGGGGGGGGGGGGGGGAGCTGTGCTCATGTGATTGGTTGGAAATTAGAATATTGAAAAAAACGCATGTGCAAATCCAGCGACGTCAGGGGAGTCTCATAAAACCCACAAATAAATGTGTAGCGATCCACAAACAAATAGATACAAATGCACACAGAAATACATACCTTCTGTGTGCATTTGTGTTTATTGAGACTGATCTGACCCCATGTGGGTCTTTGTTTGACCCGTCCATCCTGAACTACGTCGCTCGACTTCCCTGCTGCTCCGCTCAGAACTACTCCGGCCTCCAGAGATCGTAAATAATATGAACTCAAATATTGGTCATAATGTGCTGTTTTGCACGGCTTTCTGCTGCAGCAGCTGGAGAGAGATGGTGAATCCTGCTGTAGATCCAGTCACATGCAGACTCTAATAAATACATAAGAAATCAGCATGAAAACCCAAATAAAAGGGGTTTCATTGCGATACCGCTACTCTCTGCCTACCTCATTGTTTGCCGGGTTTTGGATGTTATAGTTGCGATATGGAGAAGACACGCCCCTGGTGCTGATTGGCTAAGCAGTCGTCCTACCGCGGCACTCATTGGTCTTTGTGGTCCAGCGAGACGTTAAAGTAGGAGAGAGGCACCAAACAGGAAACAAAAAGCCAGCCAGCATCTCGTCTACTCAGCTGGAAGAGAGCAGCAGCAGCAGCGTGCGAGGACACGTCAACACACACAGAACAGACACCATGAGGGTGTGTGTGTGAGTGTGTGAGTGTGAGTGTGTGTGTGTGTGTTCTCTCACATACATGTTCACAAACACAGCTGAGGTTTCTGTTCGTCGCTGATTGGACGTCAGCAGGACGACGCTTTGTGGTTTTTCAAAGCAAACATGACGATCGTTCAGTCAGTGAAGGAGAAGCCGGAGAGAGAGCGAGAGAGAGACAGAGAGAGAGACAGAGAGAGAGACAGAGAGAGAGACAGAGAGAGAGAGAGAGACACAGGGAGGGAGAGAGAGGGAGAGACCGAGAGAGAGAGAGAGAGAGTCTACAAAGAACAGCTTGACTAAACAGAGTAAAGATGTCTCTCTTCACTTCTTTTCATCCCTCGTTCACAGACTGAACATCATCAGAGTGTTCAGTCGTGTTTTCTCTCAGTTTAATATATAAAAACACGGACTGAGAAATATCACCACAACCAGCTTCTCCTCATCACTTCAGTGCGACGAGTAAAGAAGCTGCTCACGCAGAGACCGAAGCATCAGATCAACACAGTTTCAGAGTCTAACTGCACCGGCCAGATCGACTGATTCCTTTATTTCCGTGGTGCTGAGCCCTCGTGGGTTCATAGGTCAGCTGAAACACGTTTCATTCAGTTTCATCCGATTACTCAGCTGCCGGCTCCAGCAGCGCTGTCGATGGCTGAAGCACTATGTTCTGACTTCTCTCTCAGGCCTGAAACACAACTTAAGTTGCTGCACTGGAGCAAGATACAAATATGAACCAGCGGCCAGTTCAACAACCCTGGACACGTCTCACGGTGGAATCATTCCTTTAACTCCATGAAGCCGTCACGGAGGAACGTTTGACGTTTCATTGAGCAGGTTCAACCCTCTGAGGTCAGAGGTCAAATCACGGGAGCTTCAGGACGGAAACAGCTGAGAGAGATGGACGGACACACACACACACACACACACACACACACACAGAGACACACACACACACACACACACACACACACACACACACACACACACACACACACACACACACACACACACACACACACACACACACACACACACACACACACACACACACACACACACACACACACACAGCCTTGATCACCGCTTTGCTCTACTCTGGGTATCACAGGAGACTCTGATATGTGTGTGTGTGTGTGTGTGTGTGTGTGAGAGAGTGTGTGTCCTCTGATGTCTGCTCCAGACTTTCATTAATTAACAGATCAAGGCTTCTCAAGAACTGACACTTGGCTGTGTGTGTGCGTGTGTGTGCGTGTGCGTGTGTGTTAGGGAGACAGCATACGTTAGTGTGCACGTGTGTTTAATCTTCAGTAGAACTGTATGTGGAAGAGAATACTTTCATCAGCACAGCAGGTATGAAGTGTGTGCGTGCGTGCGTGCGTGCGTGCGTGCGTGCGTGCGTGCGCGTGTGCTGGAGGATCAGCTGTCTCCAGGTCGTTTCATACGGGTCATGACTACTTCGCGTCGCTGTTTCATCTTTCCTCCCTCAGCAGCAGGTTAACGTGACACAAAACACCAGAATTATTGAAAACAATTGTGAGGCGGAAAAGCTGCAGTGACGTAAAAGCAAAATGTGACAACAAAGCGATTGTCCCCTGAACCTCCTGCAGATTCTATCACCTGTTACCTGCATGCTGCTCATCATCTGCTCAAGAAGCCAACGTGCTTTTCTACTGACAGGAACAGATACGAGACGTCAGCAGAACTTCAGTCGAGCTGCTGCACCGATTTAAAAAACGTATTTCACCATCGATCGCATGTCAGGAGTCAGGATGTGGTTAGCCTAGCTTAGCATAAAGACTGGAAGCATCGGGGAAAGCTAGCCTGTCTCTCGGCATAAAATCGTTTCAGCATTATTCCGCCTAAAAGCACAAATTCAACAGATAAAATAAATTACAAAAAGATAAAACTCATTCATTCGTGAGCGTTTGTATTTCTGGACTTTAGTCTGGATACCGCTCAGATATTTAGAGACATGGATCATCTGGTTGAAGAGATAAAGTATTTCAGACGATGAGCGCTGAAAATAAAACAAATCTTTAACTATTGAATCCCCAGGAGCAGCTCCTCGCTGTGTGCACGTAGCACGCTGCCGTGCACGTAGCACGCTGCCGTGCACGTAGCATGCTGCCGTGCTGCTGCACTGGAGGCCGTGTTGACGGCTGCAGCCTGGATGACCTTGTCCTACTTGGTGAGTGGTCTCGCCCGAGGCTTCAGCTGATTGGCTGTCAATAAGCTGTTAGTTCAGCACATACAGAAGCCAGGGGGGGGGGGGGGGACTGTTAGATGTAAAGATGTGTTATTAAATACAAAGCTCAGGCGTAGCTTAGCATGAAGACTGGAAGCGGGGGGAAACAGTTAGCCTGACAAATACACCACCACAGCTCACAGAGGAAGGTTGCACCTCGTACGTTTGATCAAAAGAAGGAAAACAGAAATTTTTAAGTCAAAATTAGTGGTTTTCGGGGCGCAGAGTGCAGTCTTTGTGCTAAGCTAGGCTAACCCCGTCCTGCACCAATGAGACTGATATCATCTTATTTTGTCTGGAACAGACGACTAACCAGTGGATTTCTAAAATGTGAGAGGGTTCGTGTAATATCTCCCGTTGGTTCAGCTAATACGTCAGCTAAGTGACATTAGCCTCCGAGCTATCATTAGCTGTCATTAGCTGTCGTTAGCTATCATTAGCTGTCATTAGCTATCTGTCTATAATGAGTGTTTGTATTTGATAGCTTCTATCAACATAGCTCACAACAACTTTTACTCGCGGCACAGATAGCATGATCAGCTGTTTCAGTGAGAACTATGGCTGACGTATTTGTGCTAAGCTAAGCTAATCACATCCTGGACTCATCTCATGTCCACTGTAAACAACTGTTCCTTTAACCTTGTGTTTCACCAGCACTTTAACGAGCTGCAGAGTTAGTTTGAGTCTAAACCGTCGATGCTAAATGTGATGAATATGGAACATTATTATTTATGTGTGGATGAAGCTGCGTTGCTGCCTTTTCAAAAAGGTCATTCTAGGAGGGGGGGGGGAGGGGGGGGGGCTTCAGTGAGTGGTCACAATAATTTATCCCAGCCAAACACACACACACACACACACACACACACACACACTCTGAAATACCAACAAATAAACATGCATACTATACTGACAATGGTGTGATCAATGGATATGTGACACTGACAAACACACAATCACTGTGACGCTCAGCAGCCTCGAGGACACGCAGTCCTGTGGTGGTCATTGTCACACACACACACACACACACACACACACACACACACACACACACACACACACACACACACACACACACACACACACACACACACACACACACACACACACACACACACACACACACACACACACACACACACACACACTGGTGCGATGGCAGGTTGCTTCAGGCCTCGGGCTGAATCCAGAAATAAAGACAATAGAATAAACAGGAGGGGAAACACTGCGTGTGTTTGTCACCTCGGGGCTGCCAAGCACAGAATATCTGTCGGACAGAATGACACACCAGAGCCGTGTGTGTGTGTGTGTGTGTGTGTGTGTGTGTGTGTGTGTGTGTGTGTGTGTGTGTGTGTGTGTGTGTGTGTGTGTGTGTGTGTGTGTGTGTGTGTGTGTGTGTGTGTGTGTGTGTGTGTGCGCACCACAACAATAAATAATAGTTCGGAGCGACGCTGTGGTTTAATGAGCGAACAGGCCCGTCGGTGGGCAGCCAGCTGCATTCGTTTCAGCCCAACAGGAACATTTGTTCTCATTTAAATATGCAAATACACACATTCATTACATTGATGGCAGTAAAGAGTCGGAGTCAGGTTTTTAAACACGTGTTCACAGTGATCCTGCTTCTGTTTGTCAGGATGGCGTTTCATTCAATCAGACTCCGTTCAGCTCTCACTGGATGAGGTCTGGATCAGCTGATTGGTGTTGACAGCTACACGAAACACAGCGACGAAGACGTCGACTGAACGGATCCGACACTCGGCCCTGTTAAGTTGATGAGCTTGAAATATTTATTGGATCTGCATGAAAGTTTAACTCGGAGGTTCCTGAAGTCGATGCGACGGACTGGATCGGGTTTTAAGAGGTTCTCGTTCCGCCACAGAAGAACCTCGCGGTCCGCTGAGGCGTCTGTGAGCGGCGGTGCACGGAGGTGTTCATGTTCAACACGCTGCTTTATTCTCCCAAACACCAGAGGACGAACAAAGGAAGTGAAGAGTGAAGAATCAGGAAGACAACCAGTGTAACGCCATAAACCAACCTCCACAACGAAGAGGAGGAACTGTTCATGGAGACTCTATTACCTTCATACAAACCCTGTAAACACGTCGAGTATGATGAAGAAACAAAGGTTGAATATAAACCATTTGATTTGGCTGTTGACAGTATGTTCGTAGTGTTTTTATCGGTGAACTATTCGTGACGGTGATGTCTGAAAAACTCTCATAAGATACAAAAATAAAATGATTTAAGTGCACGAGCGAGCGGCGCTGCAGAGCCTTCGTGCACGAGGCGAGTTCAGACTCGACGTCACAGAGTGGGACCTCTTTCTCCAACAAGTCATCTTTGCAGAAAACGTGAACCAGAAATAAAGTATCTTTGAGGTTTAATCTACTTGGTTGGGTTCAGGAAGAGGTCGTGTTTGGGGTTAAAATAAGTACTTTTCACGTGTCAAATACCTGCGTTTGTTACATAACTGGCGTCAGTAAAGTACGTGAGCTGCATACAAAGAACTACGGTACAGGAAGTTAGCGTTGACTTTGTTTCAGGCGGGACTTGAACAGCGGTCTCCTTGGTGAAAGTCCTGTTTCAGACGCTGAAAGGTGCCTCGATGTGTCGGCTTTTAAATGCTTTATTACATTTCACTCCATTAATATAAATGTGTGTCTCATTGTTTTCAGTTCAAATCAAGCAATTTAATTAAAACACAGTTTAACTAGGAGGAGCAAACTACGCACTGAAGTCCTACACACACACACACACACACACACACAAGGACA
>CM051695.1:28052430-28069930 GCA_028022725.1 Lycodopsis pacificus
AGTCTCAGGAGCTCGTTCTCAGAGTTTACTCGGGTCGTTTCAAACTACTTCCTCTCAGAGTTCTGCTTGTATTCATCGGGGGGTCGAGATATCTGTCTGTGGGTTTTTGATCCTCCACCATGACGTCACACATTCTTTTTTACTGATATAAACTTCCAAGACTTTTCAAATGTTCATGACCAAACACACGAGAACAATCAGACAACAGGACGTAACATCGAGTAACTCAACGTTAAAGCCTTTACGTTTCTCAGTCAATCTGAAGCGATGCACTCTGTCCAGATGTTTGTGAGCAACATTTCCTCCACGTTTACAGAACTTTGTGTTGATTTATTATTCAGGGCCTGGAAGCTCCCATTCCCAGATTCCATGACTTTTCCAGGTTTCTCATTATTGAAATGGAAGTTTTGAAGCCTGGAGTTTGTCATTTTGTCCGTCGCCATCTTGTTTTTCTTGCAACCAGTGAACAGGAAGTGACCATATTAGGACTGAGGAGCAGTGACGTAGAGACGCCGTACACGTCTCTGGTGTTGACCTGTCAATCAGCGTGTAGCCCCGCCCTAAAGCATCCCCTGCTTTAAGGTCTGTGTGACTCTAAATGGACTATAATGCACTAAATGAACATCAGGCCGGAGGTTGCTGTCCGGTAGCTCCGCATCACACGAGATTCTAAGGCCGCCCACTTTTCAGCAGTCCAATCAAAAGCGAGGGATTTTATTTCAATCTATTTTGTAACTGTACGCCGCGCAAATGTTCAGTTTCACCGGACCCAGAAGGCTTGTGAGTCCTGTAATTATTCAATCATTTAACCAGAAGAATCAGGATGGTTGTTTAATCACGGCGTGTGTGTGTGTGTGTGTGTGTGTGTGTGTGTGTGTGTGTGTGTGTGTGTAACATTATTTTGAAAGTTTAATGTGTGTGTGAAGTGAGTCAAGGTTTGTTTTCTCTGCTCACCTCACACCAAACAGTCAATTCTGTTTGTCCTTTAACAACACACACACACACACACACACACACACACACACACACACACACACATAGAGAAGTGTGTGTGTGTGTGTGTGTGTGTGTGTGTGTGTGAGTGAGAGATGGACAAACACACGTAATGATGTGAGGAGTGCTGTAAGGAATGAATGAAAGAGTGGAAAGTAGACGGTGACGGTTGAGGTCGATTCAAACTGCTGGAAACGAGCCAACACACACACACGCACGCGCACACACACACACACGCACGCGCACACACGCACACACACACACGCACGCGCACACGCACACACACACACACACGCACGCGCACACACGCACGCGCACACGCACACGCACACGCACACACACACAGCACTTTGTCCTTCGAGGTAAATTCCACAATAAACTAGAATCACTGCTGCTGTAAAAACGAAAGAAAAAACACTTCTACAGATGACATTTACACTACTGACCTTTGACCCCACCACTTGTGAACGATCAGATAAAACTCTACTGAATTACCACAATGTGTGTTCATCCTGATATAAACTATGTGGAATGATCTTTATCCACCAAACCAGCTCGTGAACCACTGAGGAACCCTGAAGATGAAACCGCAGATGTTTTCTCATGAACGATTCACTTGATGCGTCTCGGACTCCTTCAGAGTTTGAGATTAGAAGAATCATCTGGTTTTTAAATACTGCGAACATAAAACATGTTTTGCTGTTTATGAATGAAACGTTTCTTGTTTTCCATTTATTTTCCAACCGCAGCAGTTCACAGTGTGAAAACCTCCAAACACCAAACACCAGAGTTCTTCATCAAACTCCATCTCCAGGAGCCAAGAACAGCCACAGTGAGCCGTGCACCATCACATCACTCCATCCATGAAGCCAACATGTGAAACATCAAACCAGGTCTCAGCAGGTCAACCAGGTCTCAGCAGGTCAACCAGGTCTCAGCAGGTCAACCAGGTCTCAGCAGGTCAACCAGGTCTCGTTCGCGCATTTACGCACGCACATAAAAGAAACGGCTCTTCTTACCTCGCGGGTTGTGGATCTTCACCAGAACCTCAGTGGGCTCCGGCAGACCGCGCGCCAGGTACAGACGCCCCGAATCCCGCTCGATCTGGACCGGCGAGTCCGCCTCGGATATCACTTCGAACCACCGCTGCTCGAACTTCTGGTCCGGCACCGTGAACACCAGGTCCCCGACTCTGACGTGGTCCGGGACGGTCACGGTGTAGGTCAGCTCCTCGGTCAGAGCACGGGGTCTCCTCCGCCGCAGCGCACTGCTGGAGCGGCGGACGTTGACGCGCAGGAACACCGGCTCACCAACCAGCACCACGTCGCCGGCGTCGCGCGCGTAAAGGCGCAGAGTCAGGGGCAGGCCGGCACCCAGGAGGGACCCGATCAGCCTCACCTGTCCGGTTTGTGGGACCACGTGGAGCAGGTGAGACTCCGGTGACGCAAAGAAAGTGACGCGTCCGTTCATCTCTGCGTCGCCGTCCTTCGCGTCGAAGCGGGCCAGCTCGGTGCCGAGCAGCGTCAGCTCGTCCGCCTCGACCGTCTGGTTCCCGCAGGTGAACCGGGGGGCGTTGTCGTTCCTGTCCGACACTTCGACCTGGACGGCGGCCGGTCTCCTCAGACATCGCGGCGGCAGCTCCACCGTCAGCTCGTACATCGCTATGAACTCCCGGTCCAGAGCTTTGGCGGAGACCAAACCCAGATGCCCCCGGTGGTGCCGGTCCCCGTGGTGGTGAATGAGCCTGAAATCCGATGCGTAATCCCCCATCAGGCTGGCATCAAGGTCCGCACCGGGGCAGCCGCCAGCTCCGACCGACAGCAGCACCCCCTCCACCGGCGTCCCGGCCGGGGAGTTCTCCGCTATTTGTCCGTAGTGCGCTGGATGTCCGGGCGGCGCGGACGGACACACCGGGGAGGCATGAAGCAGCAGCAGAGGCAGCAGGTGGAAGAGGAGAACCGGTCCGGTTGCAGCTTTGGTCATGTTTCCATCAAACCCGTTTCAGTTGGAGAAATACAATTCGCAGGAAAGCTCCGTGATGTATGAATAATATCTCTGATGAACTCCCAAGTCCGTTTGGTGCGTGAAGAGAAGAGCGTTCAGTGATATTCCTCTCCAGGTCGTTCACGATTCAAAAAGACGTTTACGCACAAGTGAGAGAACAACAATAATAATCAGTCTTTTCTCCTCCGTTGCACTGGTAGAAAAATATATAAGTGATATTAAAATATCATAGTTTTCTCAGCAGTTGAGTCCCAAGATTTTTTGCGCCAACTTCCTCCAGCGTGTTCCGAAGCGACTCCACCGGAGGATGGATCAGACTGACGGGCAGCGAGACACCCAGCAGACCCCATGTGGCCCCGCAGGCTCCGCCCACCGCGGAGCAGAGAGACCAATCACGTAGCGGGGTCAGGGTCTGAGTGACAGGGTTTAAAGACCCGCCCACTGACATGCTGAGTCAGCTGATGGAGAGAGAGAGAGAGAGAGAGAGAGAGAGAGAGAGAGAGAGAGAGAGAGAGAGAGAGACAGAGAGACAGAGAGAGACAGAGAGAGAGAGAGAGAGAGAGAGAGAGAGAGAGAGAGAGAGACAGAGAAAAGGTGAGAGAGAGAGAGAGAGAGAGAGAAAGGGAGAGAGAGAGAGAAAGGGAGAGAGAGAGAGAGAGAGAGAGCGAGAGAGAGAGAGAGAGAAAGAGAGAGAGAGAGCGAGGGAGAGAGAGAGAGAAAGGGAGAGAGAGAGAGAGAGAGAGAGAGAGAGAGAGAGACAGAGAGAGAGAGAGAGAGAGAGAGAGAGAGAAAAGGTGAGAGAGAGAGAGAGAGAGAGAGAGAGAGAGAGAGAGAAAGGGAGAGAGAGAGAGAAAGGGAGAGAGAGAGAGAGAAAGGGAGAGAGAGAGAGAGAGAAAGGGAGAGAGAGAGAGAGAGACAGAGAGACAGAGAGAGAGAGAGAGAGAGAGAGAGAGAGACAGAGAGACAGAGAGAGAGAGAGAGAGAGAGAGACAGAGAGACAGAGAGAGAGAGAGAGAGAGAGAGAGAGAGAGAGAGAGACAGAGAGACAGAGAGAGAGAGAGAGAGAGAGAGACAGAGAGACAGAGAGAGAGAGAGAGAGAGAGAGAGACAGAGAGACAGAGAGAGAGAGAATTATCTCTTTAAGAAAATGTTACACAGTTGTGACGTCTTTGTATTTTATTAACTTTTTAAACAGTAAAATCTATTTAATGAATTAATGTATTTATTTATTTGTTTTAACACATTTCTGTTTAGATCTTTAATTATTCTAAATACAGTTTTGTTTTTTAATAAAACCAACAAAAATAAAAACTGAACACGTGGTCACTTCCTCCTGAGATGTAAAAATGAGTCCAATGAGCTCACACACACACACACACACACACACACACACACACACACACACACACACACACACACAACATGCTTTAAACCGACTAAATCTATTTTCTTTATTTTGTAACCACATTTTTTAAGATTCTTGAGATATTTCTAGACTTTTGGACTTTTTCTCAGTCTGTTTTTCCCGCCGTGGTTCTGATGTTTTGGTTGAGAGACACTTTCTGGTCTACTTTCTTCAGCGATCGCCATCAAAGTGTAAGTTACATTGATTTACACACAATCAAAGGACATGACAGTGGAAAGACCACGAGTGCCTTTCAGCCGATGCTTTCGTTAAACAGCATCAAACCTCAAGCTGCAGCGTTTCCATCGTTCCTCAGCAAAACATCAAACCGATAGAAAAACAAAGCGACGACAAGAGGAAACACTTCAGCATCTCATCAGAGACATCCTGTGTTTGAAACGTGGAATTTAAAAGAAAACCATTTCGTCCATTTCAGTGATAAGTAAGACTGAGATAAGAGAGAATTCTGATGTTGTTGTTGTTGGATCTTTCGGAGGTTAAAATGGCCGTAAGAGGATAACAGGAGAACATCACCGAGACGATCTGACCCATAATTCGGTGCTGGAGCTCCATTTCATGAGCAGCTTTATCCCCCCGAGGTCACGAGAATCAACTTTGACATTCTTTTGCTTCTGAAGTTTTAGCCGACGGTCTCTCTGCACACGAGGAGACACGTCGGCTGCAGCCTCCAATCAATCGGTCACGCTGCTCCGAGTCCACCGCCATCAAACATTCAGAGGAGGAAGTGAGCCTGAGCCGGAGGAAAGAAGCTCTGCAGAACGTAGAGAAGGTGTTCATTGAAACGTTCAAAACAACAAAGCGGTCGTCTTCATATGAGTGACTTGCAGGTAAATCTGTCACACCTGTGTTAGCATTAGTCGTGGCTGATTGGACTGGACGGCGTCGAATCCCCCTTTTGTGAAGCCTCGAGTTTAACCGACCAACTTGGTTTTTGTCCGTCGCCATCTTCCGATTGGTCCATCACCATCTTGGTTTCCGAACATCGCCATCTTGTTTTTTTGCGACCAGAAGTAAAACCAGAAGGTGGCGCTAAGTACAACCAAAAACGAAATAAGACATTTTCAATCGACCAAAATGTGACAATTGACTTTCATGAATGCCGTGATAGACACCTGTCAATCACAGTAGCCCCGCCCTAAAGCATCCCCTGCTTCATGGTCTGTGTGACTCTAAATGGACCATCATGTACTAAATGAACATCATGCTGTATTGAAGAAGACTTGAAACTAGAGATTGAGACATAAACTCATGTTTACAATGTTTACTGAGGGAATAAATCAAGAGAGAAGTAGAGTCATTTTCTATAGACTTCTATACAACCAGAGGAGTCGCCCCCTGGTGGTCAGTAGAGAGAATGCATGCAAGACAATTGTCTCATGTCTCATTGAAGTCTGCAAGGAAGGTTTGTTGAAACAGCCTCTAGAGCCTTTGAAGGCTTTGAAACAGCATTCAGTGCATCGTGTATTTATAATCATGGATACAGAAAGGTGAAGATAGAATTAGGTGGAAATATAATTAAATATAGAGACAATTAAACAAGCTTTTCGGCGCTTTAACTCGTGACCTCGGTATTCCTGAATCTCGTTAACAGTGCTCGTTACAGCACACTGCAGATGTGGGATTGCCTACAACTCGTTAGCATTAGCAGGTGAATGTGTGAAAGCGTCAGTGAGGACAGGTGTTGTCTTCAACTGACCTCAGACCTCACAGTACTCACCGTTCTTATGGCTCCGTTACACACACCGACACCAGAGGGCGGCTCGGTAAATACACCCGTTGCTCTACACACACCTCGACAACCTGCGATCACACCGGGCTCATTCCATTCCGCCGCATGACGGGATCCTCACCGCATGCTAACGAGCTTCATGAAGCCGAAAGGTATCAGCCGGCGGAGCGCGAGTGAGCGGATGTGTAAATGTGCAGCGGCGCGGAGGACAATCGGATCACATGTGTAGTGGAAAATATATTCCTCATTAAAGTTCAGGATGTCCTCCTCCTCCTCCTCCTCCTCCTCCTCCTAGAGAGAGAGCTGTGATGAAAGAGTCGATCGAGCGGTTTTGACAGGACATTCGACACCGTCGGCTCCGTCACGCTGCTCCGCTGTCGGCCTGAGCTGCCGTGGTTTGGCTGCAGACATCCGTCAGATACAGGGAGGGGGGGTCAGAGGTCAGAAGGTTGCTGGTTCAAATCCCAGAGAAGTGAGGGAGCCACAGACACTCTCTAAAAAACATAAGCAGGTACAGTTTGTTGAATTCATCTAATTCCACTCATTGTACCAGCATATTGAACATACAGGGACGACTGACTGCATGACAAGAATAAACTACATTTAACATCATTTCATATAACGGCTCCGATGATAACTATGGAACTGTCGATACTTAGTGTGGACGTTAGGTGACGACGACATCACGTTGACTCCTCATTTCAAACAGGGAACGAACAGCAAGAGCGTTATTTGGTTCGACCCAACCATCTCCCTATGCGGTCTTTCTACTTCCTGGTTCATCCTCACACGGAACACAAACAGATGTATCTTTTGGGATATCTACAAATTACAGCCAATCAATTTCCGTACGAACGCTGGATGAGAACAGTCTGGACCACAGCAGTCCAACGCACCTCTTCTCTGTTTGGTGACACTCTGGATTACTGTCTGCTGCAGCTGTATCACAGCTGGATGAGGAGCTGCACACCTCCATCTCCTCAGGACTTGTTTTCATCGTGTGCTGCTGATGTCTGGAAAACATGGACATCAGATCGTGTTTCTTGTTGTTGTTGAGCGACTTCTTTATTAAAACTGCCGAGTTTGTTTGCGAGTAGAGACGGACGTAAGCGTCTCCGGCGACCGGGCTCAGAGGATGACGGGCTCAGAGGATGACGGGCGTTTGATTACGCTCTATTCCAGGTGAGAGGACGTTTAAAACCACTAATATCCGACCAGTGTCCGAGGGGAAAGTCCACGAAATATACAGTATGTCTTCTGAACCCTTTACATTTGTGACCAGGATGCTCATTGATTTTCCATTGGCACAAAGTTTTGTGTAGATCATTCTGCTAATATTTGGGTGTTAAGTGCAGAGCTGAAATAAAGACGTGGTTAGCCTAGCTTAGCATAAAAACTGGGAGTCCAAAGTAAAAAAACAAAAAAAAAAAGTCTCCAAAAATCTCAGACTGCATAGAAGTCAAAGTCAGCATTATTTTTCTCAAACATGTATGCTCCTTAAACCGTGTACTTCCTGTTTGTTTTTGTTTCATTCTTCTCGTGACAACATGGAACCTCCACCCTTCTGCCCTCAGCCACAGATCTCCTCGTGGCGTGAAGTATCTCCGTCCTTGAGCGCTGCTGAGCTGTAAAACAGCGCCGTCGTCGACGTACAACGCCGTCGCTGACCAGCGATTCGTCACCGCGTGGCCTCGATCGGTTCAGCAGTCAGGACACTGACCTCTGAGAAAGAGGGAGAACTCCTCAACCCCCAAACAAAAGGGATTTACATGAGCTGCCAAGACCGGCAAAAGAGATCATCATTAATAAGTTCATTATCTGGACTGTGGCGTCCCACCACAGTTTCAAAATGAACAGAAAAATACACTCAACATCTCAATATCTACAGTCCTCACTGCGTTAAGAATGGACACCCCCATTGACGTTCAGTGCACAACCCAATGAAGTCAGTTCACAGTATGACTTCCTGTACAGACAACATGATCATCCCATCAGGAGTGTAAACCCTCAGGTTCCCCTTCAGATTAACACTGTCAGCACTGTTGCCGTCGTTAGCGCTGCTAGCTGCCTGCTCAGATATCTCTGCGTTAAGTGCAGTTTGCAGGCAGCCAATCCTGGCAGGTAGTTGGCCAATCACACGTCACGTTAAATCAAAGAACGCTTGTGGTGATTGGCTGCAAACAAAACCAGACAAATAGTCATTTTTGTATCGGTCCAGACATGAAAAAGGATTGATTGGGACTCGGATGTTTGGATCCTGATACTCTCGAGTCCACTGTTTTGGTACAGTTGGTTTTCACACCTGATGCGAAGCGTACCCGAGTGCACGTGAACCGTACTCGAAACCACCTTTTTCAAGTGGTTCGGCACCCAGTGTTCAAACGAATCAAACTACCTGGACTTTGGGGTCCAGTGGAGGCGGATCCCTGATGTTAAAAGCCTCCGAAATCCTGCTGTGCAGCCCAAACAGGACTCAGCTCACAGATACTTATACAAACACAGCTCCAACACAACACCCGTACAGGTCTGGGTGGAGTTACCGGCGCTGTCAAGAGACAAATGACGGCTTTCGTTGTGGTGAAGTCTGTCTTCCACACAAGTAAAATGATTCTCGTAAAATCTGCAGAGAGGCGACATGGACAAGAACTGTGGGATCGAGTTCCTCACTGCTGACGGCTGTGTTTCTGATGCAAAATGGAGCCTCTGAACCCCGAAACATCCGTCAAAACTACACCGTTTACCACAAACAGAAGCCTCGCTTAAGAGGAGAGGAGAGGAGAGGCATGTTCTAGTTCTCTCTACTTCTACTCATGAAGGTTCTGTTTCATAGAGGAGCAGGACTTTTATTTTGAAGGGAACATCAAGACCTCAGAAAGTAAAATGTGACAGGAGACGAAAAAAATGCCCCCAAACTGCTTTGTGGTTCGGAGGTTAACATCTTTCTGGAACTCATTAAACTCTCAACAGGTTAATCGGACGACGATTTACTGGAGTATGAACAATAAAAAACTGAAAAAATGAATCTCAGCCTCAGCCGCTCTCTTGTATCTCATTATGTCATGTGGTAGTGTAGTTAGTGGACCCAAACGCACGCACACAGCAGGGTTACTCCAGCCAAGACTTTATTTAACGGTGCAGTCACAGGATGAACCAACAAAGACCAACTGCCCAACAAACTAAAGTCACTCCGATAATCTCCTCCGGAGTCGGGAGGGAAACTCGACCGCACTCAAATCAAGGGTGTGGCCATGGGAGGACAAACACAGAGCACATGGCACACAGTAACAAACAGGGGAATGACCGGACACATGAGGAGAGGAGATCAGGGGAAACACACACCGGGTCAGACAGGGATCCTGGATCCTGACACATTATGGGGTTTTATCATCCTCTGTGACGAGAACGATGGCGGTTAAGTTCACGTTAAGACACCTAAACCATCAAACACACACGGTTTCATCAATAACTCCCAACAAACCGGCGAAGGATTCATGTTGCTGATTTATATTTGTTATATACTGTCTATGTGTGTTGGGGGGGCGATCACACAATTATCTTCTTGAGTTTTGGGGACATTGGTTGAGAGTTTCATTATAAATGTGTTTGATGGTCTCAACGCTGTAAAAACAGGCGCTTCAATGACATGACAGGGATTAAACGGTGAGCTTCACTCCACACATGTATATTTATACACGCTCATGGAAAATACGTCTTTACGGCGAATGCTTTCATCCCGGGGGCTGAACATACTGTCTTTAGAGCTGTTGACGTGATTACAGGAATGCTTCCTCTTGTGGAATGAGGTACAAACTGATGTGTTGTAAAGCGGCTCATACGAGAGATTTGAGGGAGTTCATCGCGGTTTTGTCGTAGAGAATTTAGTCTCGTTGTTCGAGTCACATTCAGATAATCTGTCTTTCTCTACGAGGGGAAACACTCAAAGAGTTATACGATGAGTGATACAAAAAGTGAAATATATAGTTATATAGTATATAAAAGTACAATGTAAGCGTGATCTCGCTGTACTAAAGCCTCGATAACGTTCTTATTCTTCACTGTATCGCAGCCACACTTGTTTGTGGGACTACTGACAGGTTGCGCTGTGATTTGGGAGTCTTTAGCCTCTCAGCTGCATTATTACAAATACATAATATCAATAAAAGTGCTTTTGTTTCAGGCGAACCTGAATATTTTCAATTTGAGCTGTGTAATATCTTCATGTACTATTAACCAGCAACATATACACGATATTACCCACTGAACGATCTCACAAGTGTTATCTGATTGTAGCCTCAACAATAGTTAAAATAGACCTTGTAGTTACAGCATCTCTTTAGGATGGGTCTGCCATTTTTGAGCAGAGGCCTAAAAATAGGGCTCGAGTTTAATTAATTGAATCAACAAATGCAGGTTTAAAGTCTTTAACTTGTTAAAATAATATTGGGAACATTTCTGTCTCCGGTTTGGTCTCCAGCTGTCCTGAGTATTTAACTCCCATTCATGCTAAATCTTGTCCGTTCAGCCTTTTCAATAAACTCAACACATGTTCTCGTTTCTGTGTGAACCCTTGAACCCACGCGGACGTTCTCAGACTCGGGTTAAAGCGACTTCACCGCTTCACCGCCATCCGACGAACCGCGATCACATAAAGAAGAGAAGCGTCTGGTGTTGTTGCTGTAACGTGCACCGGCTCAGCGTGCTGTTGCTCGGAGGCAGCCAGGTGGAAGAGCAGCAGTTTCTCCCTCCAGTCGTCACGACGCTGTCGGTGCCGCCGGGCCGCCGGGCTGACGTGATGGGAGAGACGGGCGGGACGCCGGCTTCTGGGCCACGTTACTCGAGCTCCATTAAGCTTCGTCCTCAAATTAAAGCCTAACACCTGTTGTCACGGCAATGCACCGGACTGCAAGCGTTTATCCGGGCTGAACCCCCCCCCCAAGAACACACAGGCTTTCTGCAACCGACCGCTGTTGCACCCCTGCAGGTCACACGCACATCAACACATCAACACATTATCTGTGCACGAGGATAGACGTTCATTCAGGCCTGAAGCTTCCTCTGAGCAGGCTTGTTTCTCTGAGTCTCTACACCTTCGGTCTCTCCGGCCGTTTTAATCCTCATCATCGTTCATGACGTCAGTCACACGTACGGTCCGTCTCAGGCCTCGTCCACGCCGTGTTTTGGGACGTGGAGCTTTCATTCTGCGCGATCCATCCAAACGGGGTTATTAGGGCGCTGAGCTCCAGATGTTTCCTCGTAGGATATCTCAAATAAAAGTTACTCCTCATTTTTCGTGTGTTTTCCTACAAAAGTCCAGCAACACGTTTCAATTTCAAGATTAAAGTATTTTCACAGGAAACTCAGTTACGTTTAGAGAACGAAAATACTGGAAAAGACTTAGTTAGGTTTAGAAAAGAACCTCATTTGGGTTAAAATAACTATAAGTAGTACTGAAGTACGCAAGTTACTTGAGGAAAACATCAATACGACTTCCTCACCCACTGACTGCTTCCATGATAATCCACGCGTTACGATGCATTCATTTTTGTAGGTTTAGCTCCGGACGCTGGATGAGACCAACAAGACTTCTGTTTGTAGTCAAAGAAGCGGCACGTCGTGCACCGGCTGCACGAACACGTCCAAAAACATGGACGTGGACAAATGAGCTGCTACCAGGAACATTAATGCACATTTACTCTTCAACCAACAAACAGGACTTTCAGCCACCAGACCGGTCGGCATGTCCAAAGAGTCGTCATGGTTGTGCTGCCTAGACTGTTTGTAGTTCATTAAGCACGACCAGGAAGTTGGTTTTCTAAATCAAATGAAGTGGTTTTGTTGCATAAATCAAACTTGTTTTCTAACATGCGACATGAAGCCAACAGATTGCGCGTCGTGACGGTTTAACGAGCTGCCGTGAGACGGTGTTGGTGTGAAAGTACTCAAAAACAAAAGTTCACTAAATATACTGACGAGCAAATTCAACACATAAAACAACGTGTGAAGTCCTTCAGCATGATATCCCGTTTATAAGCATCAACCATCAGATGAACGAACGAACGACTCACTTTAAACACATTAAAGCTGCAAGCCAACAATCTGCAAACAGTCACGGTTTCATGGGTCAAGACCCGGTTTTAGGGTTTTAGGTAAGAATTCGGTCGGGGGGGATGTATTATGTCAATGAGGGTCCTGACAATATAGAGGTACAAATGTGTGTGTGTGTGTGTGTGTGTGCGCTGACACTCAGCCAGTCTGCTTTATCAGACCTCAGTCTTTCATCTCTGCAGCAGGCCTGAACGCAGCAGACCCAGGGGTCCCTGAACACATCAGCACCGTCCTCCACACACACACACACATACACACACACACACACACACACACACACACACACACACACACACACACACACACACACACACTATGGAGCCATGACATGACGACACGTCCTCTCATCTCCATATTTCATGTTCAAGCTTTTTCAAGAATGAAAATACACACAAGCGTTGTCGTTTCCTGGCTTAATGTGATGTTTTAAGAATATTATGTTGAACTTCTGAGCCTCGCTCATCACCAACAACTAAATGTATAATTCAAACGAATACGCTCTGCTACAGAATCAGTTTCTGATGAACTGCAGCAGCGAAACAAAAGAGATCTGACGCGAAAGAAGAAATACAAAAAACCCAACATATAACCTGCATGACAGCAGAATAGAAAACCAGTTGCTGCTGCAGAAAGTCTACACATCTAATTGAGCATTGATCCTATTTCATCATGTATGTGAGTGCATGTGTTGATGTCTCCCTTATTTTGGTGAAGCTGTTCAGATTTTATTTTCACTTAAAGTTACTGTGAGGAGCTTTCATGTAGTGGTGGTTCTGTCGCCCCCTGTGGTCTAAAGTGGTAGTGTCTCTGAGCACCAGACTCTTTAGTAAACCTCTCATTCTACTGCAGCAGGTCTGCCCCTCTCGGTCCTGGTTCTGGTTCTCCTGTGCCCCCCTTCCCTCCAGCGGGTCCAGGAATACGTTTTGGGTCTCCAGCAGAGAGGAGAAGCTCTGCTCCTGGAGGAGGAGGAGGAGCTGCTGCCGGGAGCTGAGCTCTCCTCCTCCCTCCGGAGCTCCGACTGCAGGTCCAAGCGGATGAAGCTGGATCTGTGTCTGTCCACGGTGGACCGGATCTGCAGATCGAGGATCAGCACTACACTGAGACTGGTTCATATCTGCTGAAGTTGAGTTGTCTGAAATCCTTCGTCTGGTTCATTTGTCTCCACACGCTGTGAAAACTCTCGAAACAATAACTGGATTTATGTTTGCCCGGTTATGTCAGTTTGATCTCTGGGTTGTAACAATAATCAATAATGAAGTCCCAGATAGGGATCTGTTCCTCCCTTAAAAGCAGCACTTTGGAGGAGAGTCGTTTGGGGAACCGGCCCGGCCGTCGGGCTGACAGCGGGGGCAGCGGGAGCTTCCATAAACCGGGTCGCAGAGGGTGAAACCGCCTGACACCCCACATCTAAATCAGCACGTTAAGCGCCGGCACACCACAAAGACCTACGGTGGGGGGAACTGTATGCATTATGTGTTTTAATATTCAGAGTTTGGAGAGTGGATGAGATCAGCGCGGTGGAGCCGAGCCATTTGGCATCCCTTCAAGGCAACGGGCGCGTTGGAAGGGTGTCGACCCGCTCGGGTCACTCGGAGCTGCTCTTCAGTTTGTAAACGCATCGTCACCTGAAGGTCGTCTGTCAGCAACAGACTGAGCAGCGTCACTCGGTTCCTTCATTTCCTTTTCTTAAATCAGTTCATCACATGACTCAGGAACATGCTGAGTGGGATTTCTCATAAACATGTCAACCTGACACCTCAAGAATTATTACTGACAGCCAGTTGATGGTGTTTGTGGGGTTCTTTTGTCAACAAATATGATCAATCAGAAATAGAGCTGAACTTATGTACGACGAAGTAAAACACAGATCTCTAAGCCACGCCCAGTTGCCAAGAAGAAATGTTGGCGTTGTGAGTTTCTGCAAACCACGGTTACGCTGAATGTCAACGATTTTTCGGAGACGGTTTTGCATTCGGTCACAACAACTGACGTAAATAACGAGCAACGCGCAGAACAAGTGACGTAGTAGAACGAGCAGGTGTCAAACAAACTCAGGACTTTCACGCAGGACACCGGTGTTCATGTACCGTGGGAAAGAAAAGGTAGACGTTTCTTTAAGTGTGTCACAGAACGTTATGTTTGTTACGTAAGGGCGGTTCTTCATTTACGGTAGTCATGTTGCGTTGTTGCGCTACGTTGTTGCGCTACCTTGTTGCGCTACCTTGTTGCGCTACCTTTTGCGCTACCTTGTTGCGTTACCTTGTTGGCCATTAGTTGCAGCCTTGAAGGAATTGCCGTTCAGTGAATGAAGACGTGTTGTATTTACTGCGTGTACTTTTACCTCTTTGTGTTGCAGGTTGAACCAGAGGGGCCGCAAGCGCAACCTGTGCAACTTCACAGAGGAGCAGCAATGAAAGAAGTTTTATTTCGTTGTTTTTGCTCACAGACACAAATCAAACACACCATCAAGCACAGTATTAAAGACACGTGAAGGAGGTGTGTGTGTGTGTGTGTGTGTGTGTGTGTGTGTGTGTGTGTGTGTGTGTTGGAAATGAGGTCAGCTGCAGTGTTTCCAAACACACTCCTCTCTGTGTCTCTGTAACCTTTAGAGAATCCTGCCGACACTCAGATTAACTCTCACCGAGTAAATCCTGGACGACAGCTCACACACACACACACACACACACACACACACACACACACACACACACACACACACACACACACACACACACACACTCTCTCTGCTGCTCTTGTACCATCATTTTTCAAATATGCATACACAAGCTCTATCTTCTATCCCACACACACACACACACACACACACACACACACACACACACACACACACACACACACACACACACACACACACTGAGCTTCTGGGATCTGTGGGTAAAAAGCTGACTTGGGGAGACGGGAGGTGTGCGAACTCTGCAGAACTGCGGTTCTGCCGACGGTTGACGTGAACCTGCAGCAGCTGTCAGATCTCTGTCGCCACGCTTTCTCCTCTACAAGCTCATCCTCTCCTCCTCCGCTTCGTCAAACCTCAACCAATCCTCCATGAGGGCCACACAGAAAGACTCCAGCAGAACACCAGCTGGTTTTGGGGCACCAGGTGGAAGCAGGAGGACTTTCTCCCCAATGAAGTAGATATTTGACCCTGACACAAGGGTTCCTCTCGATATCTTACGAAAAGCTAGTTTTCATTTTTCACGTTTCCTACAGAAGTCCAGCAACACGTGTCAAGGTCTTTTCAAAATAAACTTCCGCTTTCACAGGAAAAAAGCATTAGGTTTAGGAAAAGATCGCCAGTTGCGGGACAAATAAATCAACGTTGACTTTCGTTTCACACCGGCAACGACCAGGCGGCAACGACCAGGCGGCAACGACCAAAGATATATCTTAGTCATAACTAGAAAATCAATTACATTACCCCTGTTCAAAACTAAAATACTGTCCAAAGAAAAACAACCTTCGGTTTTAAAGAGTGAAGTCAAAGCTTCACGTCTTAAAGCTGCATTCTCTCTGCTGTCCATCAGGGGGCGACTCCTCTGTGTCTATGAGTCTGTGAGAAAATGCTTTATGGTCTGTGTGACTCTAAATGGACCATCATGTACTAAATGAACATCATGCTGTATTGAAGAAGACTTGAAACTAGAGATTGAGACATAAACTCATGTTTACAATGTTTACTGAGGGAATAAATCAAGAGAGAAGTAGAGTCATTTTCTATAGACTTCTATACAACCAGAGGAGTCGCCCCCTGGTGGACACTAGAGAGAATGCAGCTGTAACACATGAAGCTCTGACTTCACTTTAAAGAACCGGAGGTTGTCTCCTGGTTACAATCATAAACTGTATAAAGATCCTAAACCACTCACTTCACCCACCTTCCTCCTCCTCATCTTCCTCATCTGATTATTCTGCTTCTCATCATCACAAACCTGGATTTCTGTGTCGGAGCGCCGGGGTTTTCTGGCTCATATTCCCGTCGAGGGAGACGAGGGACGTGTTTACCAACTGCACACACACACACACACACACACACACACACACACACACACACACACACACACACACACACACACACACACACACACACACATATGGAGGGTTAAAGTGATACGAGGGATTTTTTGCTGTCGGAGTGCCTGTTAGAGAGGCGCAAACTTCTTTGCGCCTGTGTGTGTGTGTGCTAACACGCACACACACACACACACACATGCATTCAACACAACTATATTCACACATGTCAGACATACAAAAGGAGATTATTATTATCACACACACACACATGCAGGAAGCTTAAAACTGCTTTTTAACTCACACAGTCTAATACACATATCAATACACACACCAATGCTTGTGACTTTCTCACACACACACACACACACACACACACACACACACACACACACACACACACACACACACACACACACACACACGTGCCCCCTGTGTAGTCTAATCTCAGGGAAAGGGGAGCAGGCTGAGGAGCTAAAGCAGCAGAAGACGAGGATTTACAGCATCGTCTTCCTCTTTCTCACTTCAACTGACTCCCTCACAGCACACACACACGCACACACACACACACACGCACGCACACGCACACACACGCACGCACACACACATACACACACACACGCACGCACACGCACACACACGCACACGCACACACACACACACGCACACGCACGCACGCACACGCACACATACACACACACAGACACACACAGACACACACACACAATGCGTGTTCAGCAAAGAAAATAAAAGCCTAAGCTCATGCTGAAGTCTGGAAATATTTACACTCTTAAAGCTTTTACTTAACGGAACAAAATAAACATGAATATCTGAATATATACGTCTCGGGCTTTTATTGTGAAGGGTAAGAACGTAGTAGTGGATCTGATCTGCTTTCCCGTCTTGTTTTATAATCCTTGTAATTCTAGACTCGACCGTTCTGCACAACGTGATTGTTTGATGACTTGTTTTAGCGTCATAAATACTCACGTGCTGTGTGAAGGTGTTATTGACAAACAACAGTTTCAAGAAATGCATTGTTTGTTTGAAGAATAACAAAAGATAAATGCTCTTTATTATGCTAAGAAGTAGAGTCATGTTCTCTCAGACTTCTATACAACCAGAGGAGTCGCCCCCTGGTGGCCACTAGAGAGAATGCAGCTTCAACACGTGAAGCACCGACTTCTCTAAACTGACTCAGACGAGTTCATCAACAT
>CM051695.1:28087430-28099930 GCA_028022725.1 Lycodopsis pacificus
CATGGATGTGTACTCACGGAAGTATTCACAAGAGACACACAGAAGAGGCATGTTTCAACCTTTAACTACATTGTTGGGTCCACATCAGCTGCGTGAAGCTTCAGCCACGCGTTCAACAACAACTTTATCTCTTTGCTGTTAATGAATCAATGTTTCTGTGCATGTTGACAGCCTGCAGGCTCACGGCACAGCAACAGATAGATCCTTTGACATACTTCCTGCCATGTGCAACCTCCTCACATTCCTGTGAGGGAGAGCGAGGGGTGTGTCTCCCTCCCTCCCTCCCTCCCTCCCTCCCTCTCTCTCTTTGAATGGGGGAAACAAACTCGGTGAACCCAAAGCTTGCTGGCTGTCCTCCAACTGCTGTCAAAGTTGATCCTCTGGGCTGAAAAGGCCTGTTTTCTTTCCTCCATTCAGCTCGGCACCACGGCCGTTAAATGGAAAGCGTGGAGCGCCAGAATAACGATCACAAGTGAGTTTCAACAACGTTTTAAAAGGATTCGTGGCGCCCGAGCAGGATCCACAGTTAGAGATACACTTCCTCCAAATTAGCCACAGTGCCCAAAACGCCATGCAGCTGGAGATAAACGCTGGAGATGACTGTTCCCCCTGAAGAGGATGAGGGTGAACATATTCAACATTTCTCTTCCTGTCAACACAACCATGTGCTGCTCCGTGTCTCAGCGCTGTCTGACGTCCTGTATGTGGCTCTCAGCTCCAAGCCCATTGGTTCCTACTATAGACCACAGAAACAACACACAAATGTCATCTTCAAGAGAGTTTCCGAGAACAGATGCTCACTGTTGCTTTTATGAAACTAAAGTCAGCAAACTTTAGCTAACTAAAGTGCAACTGGTGTTTTTTATTCAAAAGTTTGCATGATATCTTTTTTATCGTGCGTTTATCTTCGAAAATCCAGAAACACGTGTCAATTTCTGCTCGTACATGAATACAGTCGTTTCAAAATAAACTTCCGTCTTCACAAGAAACAACTTCAATACTTAGTTGAGACCATAAACTCATGTTTACAATGTTTACTGAGGGAATAAATCAAGAGAGAAGTGGAGTCATTTTCTATAGACTTCTATACAACCAGAGGAGTCGCCCCCTGGTGGACACTAGAGAGAATGCAGCTTTAACACGTGAAGCTTTGACTTCACTTTCATTAAAATCATTTTTAAAAGCCGCTGCAGGCTAAACACTCTGTCAGCACCAACTGGAAGATTATTGTTGGTCTGAATGTGCCTCTAAATACAGAGGAGCCTCAACAGCTGTGAGTGAGCCCCCCCCCCCCCCCCCCCCAACAACAGAGCAGTGTTTTCTATGAGTGATGTCATATGCAAGGTTTATTAACCTCCTAAACGTCTCTGTTTATCTCAAACACACTGAGGGATTACAGAAGGTCTCACACACACACACACACACACACGCACACACACACACACACACACACACACACACACACACACACACACACACACACACACACGGCATTCCTGTTGTGACGGTGTGTTCAGGGAACCTGTGAGAGCAGCAGCTGCTGTTGCAGACAAACAGGAATTGTACTTGCGGGCTCCGCTGACTCACGTACAGGAAAACATGAAAGACTGAGGAAGTGTGTGACCCAGTTCACCGGCAGCTCACTTCCTCGTGTTGTGATCCACTTTTCACTGTAGAGACACAAATATAAAGGGCTGTTGGGCTGGAGGCTGTTGGACTGGAGGCTGTTGGATGGAGGCTGTTGGACTGGAGGCTGTTGGATGGAGGCTTTTGGACTGGAGGCTGTTGGATGGAGGCTGTTGGATGGAGGCTGTTGGACTGGAGGCTGTTGGATGGAGGCTGTTGGACTGGAGGCTGTTGGATGGAGGCTGTTGGACTGGAGGCTGTTGGATGGAGGCTGTTGGACTGGAGGCTGTTGGATGGAGGCTGTTGGACTGGAGGCCGTTGGACTGGAGGCCGTTGGGCTGGAGGCCGTTGGGCTGGAGACCGTTGGACTGGAGGCCGTTGGGCTGGAGGCTGTTGGATGGAGGCTGTTGGGCTGGAGGCTGTTGGACTGGAGGCTGTTGGATGGAGGCTGTTGGACTGGAGGCTGTTGGATGGAGGCTGTTGGATGGAGGCTGTTGGACTGGAGGCTGTTGGACTGGAGGCTGTTGGATGGAGGCTGTTGGGCTGGAGGCTGTTGGATGGAGGCCGTTGGGCTGGAGGCTGTTGGATGGAGGCTGTTGGACTGGAGGCTGTTGGATGGAGGCTGTTGGACTGGAGGCTGTTGGATGGAGGCTGTTGGGCTGGAGGCTGTTGGACTGGAGGCTGTTGGATGGAGGCTGTTGGACTGGAGGCTGTTGGATGGAGGCTGTTGGATGGAGGCTGTTGGACTGGAGGCTGTTGGACTGGAGGCTGTTGGATGGAGGCTGTTGGGCTGGAGGCTGTTGGATGGAGGCCGTTGGGCTGGAGGCTGTTGGATGGAGGCTGTTGGATGGAGGCTGTTGGATGGAGGCTGTTGGGCTGGAGGCTGTTGGACTGGAGGCCGTTGGGCTGGAGGCTGTTGGATGGAGGCTGTTGGACTGGAGGCTGTTGGATGGAGGCTGTTGGGCTGGAGGCTGTTGGACTGGAGGCCGTTGGGCTGGAGGCTGTTGGATGGAGGCTGTTGGACTGGAGGCTGTTGGGCTGGAGGCTGTTGGATGGAGGCTGTTGGGCTGGAGGCTGTTGGACTGTTGGACTGGAGGCTGTTGGACTGTTGGACTGGAGGCTGTTGGGCTGGAGGCTGTTGGATGGAGGCTGTTGGACTGGAGGCTGTTGGACTGTTGGACTGGAGGCTGTTGGACTGTTGGACTGGAGGCTGTTGGACTGGAGGCTGTTGGACAGTGTGTGTCGTTTTATTTCTTGGCTTCCTTATTCAAGATGTGCTGATGGTTGACACACTGCACAGGGCGTGGACACATTAACAGGAACACCTTGGTCCAGTACAGCAACTAAAAACCTTCTCGCTGGAAGGTTGTAATTCAATAAAGGGCCGCTCACATGTTGTGTCTAAAAAAACTGTCTGTGACTGTCTGACCTTTAAACTCGATGTTGTGACGTCCTTCTACGTCACAACATCCGGGTGAGAACGCTTGAGAACGATTGAGAACGCTTGAGAACGATTGAGAACGATTGAGAACGATTGAGAACGCTTGAGAACGATTGAGAACGCTTGAGAACAATTGAGAATGATTGAGAGTGAGTGGGAACGCTTGAGAATGCTAGAGAACCCTTGAGAACGATTGAGAACGCTTAAGAACGCTTGAGAATGCTTGACAACACTTGAGAGTGAGTGGGAACGCTTGAGAGCGCTTGAGAACGATTGAAAACACTTGAGAACGCTTGAGAACGCTTGAGAACGATTGAGAGTGAGTGGGAACGCTTGAGAACGCTTGAGAACGCTTGAGAACGATTGAGAACGCTTAAGAACACTTGAGAGTGAGTGGGAACGCTTGAGAACGCTTTAGAACGCTTGAGAACGCTTGAGAACGCTTGAGAACGATTGAGAACGCTTAAGAACACTTGAGAGTGAGTGGGAACGCTTGAGAATGCTTTAGAACGCGTGGGAATGCCAGAGAACGCTTGAGAATGCTTTAGAACGCGTGAGAATGCTTTAAAATGCTTTAGAACGCTTTAGAACAAAGTTTTAATTGTTCCTTCACGTCAGCTAGAATCATGTTACATTCTGTCTGGACACAAAGAAAATCTAAATGTAAATCCAGGAAGACACCGTCAGCAGAAACATGTGAATTAAATGTTCTACGTCAGAATGTATTCTGTAAAGAAGTTCACATTTAACACATCAACTCTTTGTCAACAAAGACACAAGAACACTTCAAGTGAGCGTAAATAATATACTGAAATCAAAATGCTTGTAAAAAAAACCCAAATAGTTTGATTCATCCTCAATCTGTTGTGTTCTCTAACATTGGAAGTTTGAAGTGATTCTGTTCTATGAGTCAAACACAGAGAACATTAACAGCGCAGAGGGAAACTATTATCATCTCCAGTCACCTGAACGGCCCTTAAACTGCAGAAACATTGATTCATGAATAACATTCGTACTCAACCAGACAGAAAACAGACGTAAAACACACTGAACACACCCCTGCTATGTGAATGATCAAACATCACATATTTGAATACATCTGATCTCTCATACTATCAATACACCGTGTATATAAATATCAGTGTAGAGTAATACTATTCTATATCTATGTTATGAACTGCTTGTTTTTCACGTCTTCCGTGTTGTTTCTTTTCTGCTTCAGGAAGTGATGACCGTTTGTCTTGCTTTCACTCGATCACTCCCCAACTGCCACAAGCTCTCTGGGTTCCCGTCTGACTGGACCCGCTGCTGCCACTGACACCCACAGGAAACCCGAGCCGGGCCCTCTGATTGGCCGACGGGGGGCCACGTGTTGGAGGTGATAGTATAGCTCCTTGTATGGTCACGAGGGCCCTCTCTCTCCGACTGGAGCATCAGGTTCAGCACGGCTGCTGCTGCTCAGGAACAGACATGTACACGGTGTTCTCCCACGCACGCACACACGCACACGCACGCACCCTCCACTCCTATTGTCAGCGTGTCAGCTCCACACGTTCACAGCTGCATCCGTGTATTGACACACAGTTTACAGACCGATTGTAATGTCCTGTCATAGATATTGAATCGCATTACGTCATGTACATGCAGTGTGCAGAGAGGTGTCTGCCTTGAATAGATGTGACTGTTTAGACAAAGAAATCCTCATTTTACATAATTATGCTTCATGCTGATTATTTTACTGCTGTGACTAAATGTTTTATCCTTGTTCACATTATTCACATTTTCACTGTATTTTCAGTAGATGTGACTCGTGTATTTGTATATATATATATATATATATATATATATATATATATATATATATATATATATATATATATATATATATATATATATATATATAAGGTATAAATAGCTACAGATTATATTGTCACTGGTATCAAAGCGTGTGAGCGTGGATACATATATTCGACAGCTTGTTACCATCATAATATGTGATAAAGTATATTGTACGCGGTGATATGGCTGTAATTCATACTTGTGTAATTCATACTGATGATTATCAACACGTATTATGAATTCAGCTCGTGCTCGTGCACGTTTGGACATTTAAATAAGAGCAGGAGGGGAGGTGTGCAGACCCGAGGTGAATTAGGACTCGTGGAATAAACCGAGCTTTGTTTGTTTTGGACAGACAGCAGCAGACAGTTATGAGTTATGTAATGTGCATTTGAACGGAGCGGACCAACGGGCCGCGTGGTCGGGTTCGAGGCGGGAAACCGGATCACCGGTAAAAAGAAAATAGCGCAAACGAGCGTTATAGTTCATTTTTTACAGTTTGAGATTTTCGCTGATATGTTAAATGTATGACATTTTAACTCGATGATTCATCGCGTGGATCACGTGTAACCTTGTAGTTTATTTTGGTTTAAAATAAATAGAACGCCCCTCCCCCTTGCGAGGGAACATGGTACAGTCCAAAAGCGCGTCATCCATTGTTTACAAATCAAACCCTGGTTGTTGGTTAGAGCCGAGCGGCGTGGTGAGAGCGAGGAGCGGCTCGCAGTCACACCGACAACAAAACACCCCGAACCAGCTCACACCGAACCCCGCGGACACGACACACCCGCCAGCATGCCGTGTCGGGAGGAGAACTACATCTTTCTGCAACAGTCCGTCACCGTCGACTCCAAAGAAGTGGACGCGCTGGTGACCAAAATCGGCGAAGCGCTGCAGCTCCACAACCACAGCGGCGGCGGGCACCAGAAGAAGACGGTGTCCGTGTCCGTGTCCTGTCTGCACGGCGGCACCACCACCACCGTCGGCGGCGTCAAACCGGCGGCCATAATCAGCGGCGGCGACACAGGAGCTCCGGCGCAGAAACGCTGCTGTATGCGGTTCCGGAACCGGAACCACCGGGCGAACCCGTACAGCATCCAGGAATGGGACCACCAAATCAAACCGTGGAACAACAAAAAGAGGAGAGCCGCGGAGGAGGAGGACGACGATCCGCACCGGCTGCTGCAGGAGCTGATCCTCTCGGGGAACCTGATCAAAGAGGCCGTGAAGAGGCTGCAGTTCTCCGCAGCAGCAGACCGCGTCAGCACGGCGGACAGTGTGCCGTGCTGACGCCGGACCGGTGGCCTCTCACACGGACTGTTTTTAGATTTAAATTCACAGAACTGGTAGCTACGTCTGTTTCTAATTTCATCCATTTGTTTGTTCCTCAGCCGGCCAATGAGCCGCGCTGTTGATGTTTGAATGGCTCCTGTGGGGGGGGGGGGGTTGAACCACCGCCTTTAAACCAACGTTTCACTGGAAAAGAGTTTATTTCACCCAAGAAAAAGCTAATCTCGTGTGATTTAACACGGAAACACACTTCACACGGGACTGTGTGTGAACAATGGGCTGATCAGTGATTGAGTCATGAACAGACAGGAAGTCGAGGCTCATTCATTTCTTATTTACCACTACATCCGGGAACTCGTTCATGTGTTGTTTCGGAGGGGGAGGGTTCTCATGGTGCTGCTGTGGCAGACCTCTGATGGGGGGGGGGGGGGGTTAAAGTAGGCCTTCTGTTTACAGTCTAAGGCTGACCTCCTCAGACTCATTTAATTCCAGCGTGTTCGGTGTGTTGTCCTTTAACTTTAACTCCAGACTGATCAGAGATGAATTAATCAATCAGAAGCTACAGGACGACACGCTCCTCCTCTGTCAGCAGCTGCACCGTGTTTCTCTTCTAGATTATTATTATTATTGATGGAGGAGGAACATTAACGTGGCGGTAGACGTGTGTCTGTCGTGGTTTTGGGAGGTCGTCACATGACACACTTCTGTGGCGCTCTCACCTTTCTGGGATTCCGTCTGAGGAGCTGTGATTAGTTTTTGTATTTGTTTCTTCTCTGTGTAAAGAAGTCACCACGCCTGCTTCGTACCGAAGCATCTGATCATGTTCCTGAGTATTCAGGCCTTATCACCTGTTTTCTGTTGTCTTAATAAACTCATTTTCTGTTTTTCCAAACCTCTGTAGAGTTTCTTTCTTTTGGCCTCTTGTGTTTGTGAGTGTGGTCAACGTGGTCTTGAAGGACACATGCTCATTATCAGCCTATAAATACCCCCCCCCCCCCCCCCCCCAGCATGACGCCATCGGTGAACAACATGTTTTGCTCCAGAGGCGGAGCGGCCATCCAGCGGAGTCCGTGTTGATGTTGATGTCAGCGCCCTCTGCTGCTCAGACACGGAGTCAGCAGCAGGAGCTGACGTCATGTTCTGGGTCTCCAGCTGAAGAACGTCTTATTGCTCCACACGCCAGGATTCACCTCAGAGAAGAATAATAACTATTATTATTGTGCAGATAATAATCTGATGTAGTATCCAGAGCACATAACTATCGTTGTCATCGCACACGCAACACAACACCGCTCTGTGCTTCACATGAAGCACAGAAAGGGAACAGAGGCGTGTATTATTTTCGACTAATATTTAAGTCAAACTAGTAAGAACGTCTGTCTTCAGGTGTCTGGTTTTGTCTCACAAACTGTCTCCAAATATATTCACTTTACAAAGACAAGAAACGGAAAAGCAGCAACACGTCACACAGGAGCAGCTGTGAACCTCTGCTCTCATCCAGCGTCTATGAAAGAAGATAATAAAGATTTTAATTCTAATGAAGGTCTGTTCAGTCACTAACGTAACGGAGGGAACACAACGGTGAATGAGTTGAAAGTATTGCATTATTGATATATTTACAGTATTATGAATGAACGTCTGGCGGTGTTAAAACATACTGTATTCAGTTTGCTCTCCATTCAGAAACATGTTAGTTCAGAAGTTCAGATGAACTCTGAGCTCAATGCATCAGCTTCAGCACCGTTATGTTTTAATGTACAAGTACAGCAGAACAGATTAGTCCATCAATCAATGAGCCAACAGAATTAATCTACTTATTAGATTGTCATCTTTCATGTGAAATCCTTTGGTTTGCTGCTTTGAAAAATATTGATTTTAATGTATTAGTACTACTGTGTGGTATCAGTGCTTTTACTTACTACTGTAGCAAGAAACGTTCATGTAGTGTTGGTTCTGTCGCCCCCTGTGGTCTAAAGTGGTAGTGTCTCTGATCACCAGAGTCTTTAGAAAACCTCATGTTACTGCAGCAGGTCTGACAGTCTGACCCCCTCAGTCCTGGTTCTGCCGTGCCTCCCTTCCCTCCAGCGGGTCCAGCAACACGTCCTGGAGGAGGAGGAGGAGGAGGAGGACTGAACTATAGGGGAGCTGCAGTGGGAGGACTCCCACAGTGCTGCAGTCTGGATGTGAGACTGAAACACTTTGCGTGTGAACGAGCTCGTCTCTGTGTCTTTGTGGGCGGCAGCGTTGTTCTTCGGTTCGGCCGCCCAAGCAGCTCCACTGCATCCGTGACGCAACCAGAGCACCAACGACAGACAACAGAAGCGGTGTGAGCTCTCACATCACATCAGCGGTGTATTTAGTCTCCGGAAGAACAAAACACACTGCAGACAGCAGCAACAAGAAGAAACAAGAAGAAACACGAAGAAACAAGAAGAAACACGAAGGAACAAGAAGGAACAAGAAGAAACACGAAGAAACATGAAGAAACATGAAGAAACACGAATAAACAAGAAGAAACACGAAGTAACAAGAAGAAACAAGAAGGAACAAGAAGAAACAAGAAGAAACACGAAGGAACAAGAAGAAACACGAAGGAACAAGAAGAAACACGAAGAAACACGAAGGAACAAGAAGAAACACGAAGAAACAAGAAGAAACACGAAGAAACACGAAGGAACAAGAAGGAACAAGAAGAAACAAGAAGGAACAAGAAGAAACAAGAAGGAACAAGAAGGAACAAGAAGAAACAAGAAGAAACATGAAGGAACAAGAAGAAACATGAAGGAACAAGAAGGAACAAGAAGAAACACGAAGAAACACGAAGGAACAAGAAGAAACACGAAGGAACACGAAGAAACAAGAAGGAACAAGAAGAAACAAGAAGAAACAAGAAGAAACAAGAAGGAACAAGAAGAAACAAGAAGAAACAAGAAGGAACAAGAAGGAACACGAAGGAACACGAAGGAACAAGAAGAAACACGAAGAAACACGAAGGAACAAGAAGAAACACGAAGAAACACGAAGAAACACGAAGAAACACGAAGAAACAAGAAGGAACACGAAGGAACAAGAAGAAACAAGAAGGAACATGAAGGAACAAGAAGAAACAAGAAGGAACCTGAAGAAACAAGAAGGAACACGAAGGAACAAGAAGAAACAAGAAGGAACATGAAGGAACAAGAAGAAACAAGAAGGAACCTGAAGAAACAAGAAGGAACATGAAGGAACATGAAGGAACAAGAAGGAACATGAAGGAACAAGAAGGAACATGAAGGAACATGAAGGAACAAGAAGGAACATGAAGGAACATGAAGAAACAAGAAGGAACATGAAGGAACACGAAGGAACAAGAAGGAACAAGAAGAAACAAGAAGGAACCTGAAGAAACAAGAAGGAACACGAAGAAACATGAAGGAACAAGAAGAAACACGCTGCTCTTTGATTCCTGTGACTGAAGAAAGAAGCAGCGTAGCAGCAACGCTCTGGACTCTGTTCATCCGCACTAATAAGTGAATCAGTGAGTGGACTCAGTGGTTGTTCTGGTCATGAGTGGAGAGCCAGCATCGTATGTACAGAGGCCACATAACAAACACTGTTCTGATCCCAGTTACAGTGGACCAAGAAGTACACGTGTGTTTATTGATTGAAAAGATACTTTTGCAGGTTAAGAAAGTCTCATTTTGTTGGAAAACGCTGTGTACAAGAAGGGGAGGAGTCGACTCTTCTTCTTGAGGAATCTTGGATCCTTCAACGTGTGCAGACAGATGCTGGAGATGTTCTACAGGCTGTTGTGGTCAGTGCACTGTCCTCCTGTAGTCTGCTGGGGGAGCAGCATTGGAGCCGGAGACACCAACAGACTGAACAAACTGGTGAAGAAGGCCGGCTCCATCATTGGCTGCAAACAAGACAATCTGGAAGAGGTGGTGGAGAGGAGGACACTGAAGAAACTATCATCCATACTGGACAACCCGGACCACCCTCTCCACCAACAAATTTCCATTTGCGGGATTAATAAAGTGTCTATTTATAGTCAAGATCTCCAATTTTTACAGTTGAACTGCAATATTTAGAGGGAAAGATGTAGATGTAGATATACTTTTGTAATACTTTTTAGAAGCCTACTATCATGTACCAGAGACCCTCAGTGACATGATTAGAAGGCTGTTGTGGATTTGAGTTTCCAGAGGCTTTAAATGCTGGAAATAAAGAATCCTGACTTCAGCAACGCCTTCAGACCGTCATATAAAATCTCCAAGTCCGCCGTCTTCATTAGGAACAGATTCAATGCGTCACCATAAAGTATTGGTGTGTGTGAGTCAACGCTCACGTGCTCAGCCTCTGTATGCAGCCTCTGGTGTTTGACAGAAGGGCTTTCTGGAATGATGGCTGTATCCTGCGAGTCTGAGGAATCAAGGGATGACGGTTGGGACTGCTCATGAGATGTTGCCGTGGTGACAGATTGTAGCCGTGATTGGAGAAGCGAGAGGGAGATGAAAACGTTACGCACAATGATGCGTCCCTTATCTAATGAGCAGCATGAGCTTCACATGACAAACAACGTCTCCATTAAATAATATGCATTACAAATGGACCTGAAACAAAGCCGCGTCATATGTGATGGTTAGCAGCCGGTTGCCCTCACACATAAGCTAGTCACCAACTCGGTCATGTTAGCCTTTTGTACTCCAGCATTTTAAAACGCAGAGACAGCTGGAATACGAAGAACCAACAACATGAAGCTATTCTAAACTGTTGAAATGCCAAATACTTGTTTCAATAGGCGACTAAAAGACGGGTACAAAATGGCGGCGTGAAAAATCCAGATGGGTCAGAAATGAGGTGAGGAGGTGGGCGGGGCTTCTCAGAGTACTTCTGACACCACCTCTTTAACTATGTACATGTCCACCACCACTAGGGGGCATCTTACTCAAGCTGTTGTTGAAATAACTCTGAAAGAGTCCATGGACTCTGACTCTGCATATGTAACACCGGGGGTTTACTGTGTCGGAGAGCTAGCGTTGTATCCATTAGCTACCACATGATAGTATGTCGTAGCATCCGCGGTAACGTCTCTGAGAGAGAACTCTGCTTCAGTTTCAGCAAACGTCATGTTCGTCTCTGGAAACGTCCAGTAGACTCAGGGTCACCAATGTAGGAGCGCCGGAATAAACAAGTGCAGCAAACTTCTCTTTGTGGCTGCAGACCACTGTCACCGTTTATTTCAACTCCCAAAAACATGAGATCCTGAAACACTGCATGTACTTAGTTACATTACACCACTGATGGAACAAGAGCACAGAGCTCTTCACAGATCCAGCGTCTTATCTTTGCTCTCAAAGTTCACCAGATTGATGCATTTTACTTTAAAAACGTACAAACTTTTCTTCCACAGTCCCACCAAACCTGTGGGAACCGCTGCCTCGTGTTGTTGTCGCGTGCTCCTCCTGCTCTCCTGCTCGTCCTCAGAATACATTTTAAAGAGATAAACCTATACCGGTGGTCAACTATTGTATTGTTCTCGACCGCGGAACATGGGTCTTCTGATTCTATTTCAATTCACACTCTACTCCCTATACTTTGGTTTCAATATATTTTAGTGCTCAGTGCTATTTGGGGCAAAAATAATAATTTGTATCTTCCTGCTCTGTGATCCACTGGTTTAAATCTCTTTCACACTGACCCCAGGTCTCTACTTCCCTCCTGCCTGTGTGTGTGTGTGTGTGTGTGTGTGTGTGTGTGTGTGTGTGTGTGTGTGTGTGTGTGCGCGGGGTTCTTCAGCTTACCTCAGGGGCTGAGCGGTACCCCGTAGAAGAGGCCCCTCTCGCTAGGTTCTTTGTCCCGATCGAGATGAAAAGATGGAGCCGTAGAAAATAAGCTTTAACTTGTTTTGTTAATTTAAATCAATTCAGAGTATATTTCTTTGGTTACAACTATGGAGAGAAAAATGGTTGACAAACAGTTTGCAACACCCGAATAGAATGAAGCCTTCACCAGTGAGCAAAGCGTTGTGACAAAAGTCCGGAGAAAGGTTCAAATTAAAATGGAACAGCGGTGAAGACTTGCACCTTCCCTTTGCTCTGCCAGCGCACAAGCCTCCAAACAAAGAGCGTTGAATAGTTCACAGTGGAAGGTTGGTATCAGCCTCACGCGTCTGTCCTGAGAGACAGCTCGGAGCACTGCACCCCCCTGACAGGCTGCGTGGCCTGCTTAAGGCCTTTAGTCCACTTCTTCTTCTAGAGCAGGCTGTCAAACTCATCTCCACTCTGGGCCACATCAGCATCACGCTCGCCCTCAAAGGGCCGGT
>CM051695.1:28104930-28167430 GCA_028022725.1 Lycodopsis pacificus
AACAGCAGCAGTTCATCTCTCTGGCTCGTAACGCAGCTATTCCTATGAAAATGAATGCTCCATAACTCAGATTTATCCCACAGAATCACTTCACGTGTTATCTACGTAGCATGAACGAGGAAGTGTAAAGACCACAAAGGCCCACACAGGGTGAGAGGGAGGGGTCCAACAAACAGCGACCTTTGACCCAGCGGACCGCTGTTTGTTCCGCCTCTGAAACGAGAGGTAAGCGTTGATTTGTTTGTCTCGTAACCTGCGTTCTTTACTGTACTTTGCGAACCTAACTAAGCATTTCACCTTTTCTTTAACCTAACGAAGCATTTCATGATCTTTTCCTGAACTTTGTATTTTAGTCTAATGCCGTGTTCACACCAAACACAAACAACACGTTGTCATGACGCCGCAGGCTTTAAAGACACAGTGACGCTGTGATTTAAAGCCTGTCAGCGTTGAGATGCTCCTCCTGTCATCACTGACGTCCTGCCTTGTTCAATCAGGAAACAGATATTGTTTTTACAAATCGTCATCATTACGTAGTTATTGCTGCGTCCCTTCATGTCCGAGTATTGCAGTTAAATCACAGCAGAATGTGTTTATTTTGTGTTCATCAGCTGTGGTAAACACGTGACGTGTGTCTTGTTAGAAACAGTGAAGACTCCTCTGGATGATGTGATGAACCAGACAAGAGGCCGTTTATTTCTCTGGATATCTGGGACTTCCACAACACGTACTCAGCAGAAGTAGAGCTTATTTCTTCCATGGTTGATGGAGGAAATAAATGGCTGAGTTGATCACGGTTTCCATGGAGATAAGCCACTCCTCTCGCGCAAATGACGCGAATAACCACAAATGGTCCCGTGAGTAACGCAACAACAAAACTAGCTTTGCCTTTGGTGTGAACGCACCTTCAGGCAGAAACATTTCAATGAGGCAAATGAGGCCAACTTGAGTATTTTGCGTGTAATCTACGCGTTTGGTGTGAACGCGGCACAACACGACTGATCCCTCACCTGGGCGTGCGTTCTGTGTATTTATGTTTATATTGACGGAACCAGCGCTGCTGCCTGCGATGTTGGGGCCACGATAACACTTCCATGCTGGGCAGAAACTGTGGCTCCAGCAGCAGGACTCCTACCAGCGTCCTCATTATCCATGAGGACCTTGCTGACCTTGATGAGCGAGTGCAGTCGCACAGAAGATTGCAGTCTCGGAAACAAAGATCCACCGACTAGAAGTAACCGTGGAGGTAAATGGACTGTGTGGGAATGATACCACTTTAATTGAACCACATTCAATTAATATATTAATCAATTTCCTGCATTTCTGCATTTTACTACTGTATTTTATTTCTTACACTGTTTTTTAATGTTTTAATGAATGTTCTTAATTGTTTTTAAATCTCCTTTTCTTTTGCCTTGTGTTTTGATGCTTTTAATGGTTTTATGTGAAGCACTTTGAATTACCTTGTTGTTGAAATGTGCTGTACAAATAAACTTGCCTTGCCTTGCCTTGCCAGAGGAGGAGGAGGAGGAGGAGGAAGGTGTCGGAGCGGGGTTTTGTGCAGCTGTTGATGAAAGACACAAACAAACAGGGTTATTTCCTGAAGTTCTTTCTAACACCACTCTGTTCCCCCACCTGGTCCTGCGTTCTGCAACTTCTCCGCCTCGTTGTTGAGGTTCATCCTCTTCAGGATTTCAACCGTCACGTCCACAGCTGACTCAAAAGAAAGTCTGTGTTGGACTGCTAGAGCCAGCTATTCCTCATATTTCTGCTACGTAAATAACTTCCCGTGTTCTCCTTTTAGAAAAAGGATAGAATGTATACACATATATATTAGTGCTGGGCAAGTTAACACAGTTTCTTTTATTTTTTATTGTTAAGCGGCAGTGGCGGGCCGTGCATGTTATACCTGGGCCTTCACTGCTGTACTGCAGCTGAAACACAGCTACGGTTATTTCATTCGTGTCAAAATGAAGCCAACACCTGTAGATGGAGTCCGCTCCGCTCTGCTCTGGCTGCAGCTGGCACTGCTGCACCTGTGAGTGCTTTGGGGCGGTGGAGGGGCTCACGGCAGCTCCGCTGCTCGTTCACCACAGTGCAGAACGTACGAGCTTTAACGGCAAAACACCAGAACAAGTCGCCAGATTTGTCACTTGTAGCTTTTGACAAAAAAAGTCTCCATGAGGGTTTAGAAAGTCGCCAGATTTAGCGAGAAAGACGCCAAGTTGGCAACACTGGCACCTGCTAAATGTGTCCCCAGAGCAACACTGGACGTAACAATGGTTCCTATCACATATAAAACCAAATCACGTAGCTATAGGCCAGCTGGCAGCGCTGACACGTCAAAGAATACGCCCAACATGTCAAACTAAAGATCTGATTGGTTTAAGACTATGACAATCAACAATATCGTCCCCGTTCACTTAAAGTGCACATTCACTTGTGAGTCTGCAGGCCTCGGGCCTCTGTTCTACCTAGAGCAGTGGTCCCCAAACTACGGCCCGCGGGCTGGATACGGCCCGCCTCCACATTTGGCCCGCCCCCTGAAAAAACTTCATAAAAAAAAAATGACGATTATTTTTTTGTTCAATGCAAAGAAAAGGCTGTTTGTCTCATCTGTCAAGAGGCGGTGGCGGTATTCAAAGAATACAGTCTGCGCCGACACTATGAATCCCGTCACAAAGACAAGTATGAGAGCTTGCAAGGCCAAATGCGAGCAGACAAACTCTCAAAGCTAAAAAGTGGACCGTTAGCTCAGCAGAATATATTTGTACGCCAAGCTCCGCTGAACCAGTCATCCGTTCGGGCCAGCTTTCGGGTTGCTCAACTGATAGCAAGCAGCGTAAACCTTTCACTGATGGAGTTTGTCAAGAAATGTATGAACGCTGTCGCGGAGGAGGTGTGTCCCGAGAAGAAAGATGTCTTTAATGCCGTGAGTCTGTCGGCGAGTACAATCACCAGACGCATTGAAGAAATCGGGGGTAATGTATATGCCCAGCTGCAGCAGAAGACGAAAGAATTTGACTTTTTGTCATTAGCACTGGATGAGAGCACGGACGTGCAGGACACAGCGCAGCTGCTCATTTTTATTCGTGGAGTTAGCGCAAACTTTGAGATGTGCGAGGAGCTGGCAGCCCTCCAAAGTCTCAACGGGACTACGACGGGGGAGGATATTTTCGGCAAAGTGTGCCAAACCATGGAAGAGTTGGACCTGGACTGGTCAAAGCTGGCCAGCATCACGACTGACGGGGCTCCTAGTATGGTGGGCGTGTCTCAGGGTCTAATAGGACGCATGAACCGGGAGATGGAAGAAGGGGGTCTCACCGCCCCGCTACAAGTCCACTGCCTAATTCACCAGCAAGCACTGTGCTGCAAAGTGTTGACGTGGGATTCTGTCATGAAGGTTGTGGTGTCATGCATAAACTTCATCAGAGCAAAGGGACTTGAACACAGGCAGTTCCAAGAATTCCTGTCTGAACTGGAGTCTGCGCACGGAGATGTGCTGTACTACACAGAGGTCCGATGGTTGAGCCGGGGCAGAGTTTTGACGCGTTTTTACGAGCTGCTACCCGAAATTAACGCATTTCTTCATTCAAAAGACAAAACGGTCCCAGAGCTGATCGACCCAGAATGGAAATGGCACCTCGCATTTTTAACAGAGATTCTGCTCTGACAACTAAGCTGAACTTTTACCTGTTAAGATTGTGCACGGCACAACAGGAAGTTCATGTTCCATGGACTTTTTTTCTGTGAAGAACCCAGAGAGGGTTATTTGGTTATGTGTGGCTTTCTGGAAAACAATACATTTTTACATTTAGGCACCCCTGCGATCGTCACACTTTTTCTGTTACAAACTGACCCCGGCCCCCCATCAGAGAAGGGAAAAGTTATGTGGCCCTCACAGGAAAAGGTTTGGGGACCCCTGACCTAGAGACACAGAGGTGAGATCTGATTGGATAAAAGCTCTACTTAAAACAAGCTGCACTGGAAGCAGAGCAACTGAGGAAGACAGGAGCTGTGCAATGAGAACATAAGATAATGGGGAAAATATTTTTATAAATTATAATGTAGTGTATTTAAGAAAATGTATTAAATTATAAAATAGATATAACTTTGTGATTCTGTTTAGGCCAGCAGAGAAGGCCTTGCAGGCCCACCAAGCGGACATTTTTAACACAAGAACCGGGCAGAGAGCGGTGAACAGCTGTGTTTGTGTGGCGTTACTCTTGACTCTTGTGCTCTTAACTCAACTCTTTATTAGCTTGACTTCCTCATGCAGGTTACTGCCACGGTACAGACTACAGGTTCATGCTTCACCTACACTCCCCTGGGTCCTAAGTCCCTCCATGTACAGCTTCTTATCACCCTCTATGTACCGACGTACATTTATAAGAAATACCACACATATTACGGTGATCAGCGTTGCATATGTGTCTGTAATTAAAGTTACAGCACAGTGTTTAATAAGCAGGAGAGTCTTCAGCCTTCATTTGACAGAAGAGAGTTGCAGCTGTCCTGCATGTTGTTCCAGATATATGGATCATAAAGACTGCAGCCTGAATAAAGAATGATATGAGATGTGGAGCTCCCTGAATGTTCATGAGAGCCGCACACATCTGTTCTACTCTCGTCCATCACTGGGTGTCTGATAGTCTTTACCTAGTGATACGAGACGCTTCCAGACTGCGTTCCTCTCTTCGTCCAGGATCGACAAAGTCACTGTCTTCGTGTTGGGGGTCAGGAAAACTTCAAATGTCGGATGGAAATTCGGGTCATCCGTCAAGTCAAATTGTTCAACCTGAAAACAAGAACCAGAAGTCACATTGTGTATCTGATATCCTCCCTGATTGTGATTCATAGCACAGCATCTTTTCCTGGCCGGTCTCTGGGGATCCCTTCATCCCAGCGTTTCATCAAAAAAACACTCCGAGACGTTTTGCTTTGTTTCTATGACAATATCTTGACAACATTTCACCACTCTAACCACCATTGTATGATCCACTAGCATCGCCCCTTTGCTTTTTATTATCTATTGGTTTGACTTTGTTTTCCATCATGAGCACCATCATACTTTGTATGGATGAGCTGGAGAATGCTCAATCTGTCGGCCGTAACGTTAAGAGACGAGGAAGACGGTCCGTCGGAGACGACGTGTACGTGATGAAATCACTCACAAGCTATAATCTGTGTAAAGTTCAGGACAGACAGACAAAACAAGCTTCTCTTTCATTTTCTACTGTGACGTCACCAGCATCACCAGTTCACAGGTTTTTAACTTCGAGCGGCTGCTCTAAAATGTCAAATGATTGTCAAAAACAAAAAAAGACACGAAGTGCGGCCATTTTTCATTGAGAACAATTAAAAATAGACGCTGGCACTCTGAGGCTGGAGACACAGTGGAGGGATAACAGCAGACATCATTTGTCATAAAATACTTCAGAGTGGAGTAATTTTGTATTTAAAATACTCAAAATACTTTCTCCACGAATCAAAAAACGAGTTCAGTCTTCAGATCTTCAAGTTCAACGGATTGTCTGTCAAGGTAAATATTTTATCTGAGTGTGACAGATCATTTATGTCTGGGTCTGGCTACATAGCCTATTGGTGATGGTTATAATATCAAGCTAGCGATCGATGCTAACATGCTACTGATGCTAGCATGCTGTCCAGCCTGGACAGCATGCTAGCATCTACCAAAATGGAAGGATTATTATGTCATAAAGATGTCAGTGTGAACCTGAATGAGACACTTAACACTGTAATATAGAACTATGTGGCCTACCATGCCACTGGCCAAGGTACAGTAAAACAAGTAAAACTTGTTATGTTACCTGTTCACTTTTGTATTGATTTACTATTTACCTTTATTTGTATTCATTTTTTTGTGCAGAACTTGATGTACAGTAATTTATTCAGGCTGTTTACCTGTGTACAACTGGTTTTAATTCTATATTTTGCTTTTATAGTATACATAGGCCTAATGTGTGATGCTATTCATATGTGATGAATATTTTCTTGTTGCTACAAAGCCAAAGTTCACAGGCTGTTAAGTCTCATTAATAAAAATATACATAAATCATCAATCAAGTTGTCTTTTAATAGCTTTGCTTAGTTACACTGACATTCTGTGACTGATCTTCCTTTTTGTGGGCTTCACAAGAGCTTTATGTACATTATATATAATTATATTATATTATAGAGCCCAAACCTGAATGCTCTGCTATACCAAATTGTGAGAAAACGGAAAATCCAGAAAAAAGTATTTCCTATATTTTAAATACAAAATACATGTATTGTATTTTGTTACATCTGGCACCAGTATTTTGTATTTTATTTTAATACATTTATGTGAGGGGTATTTTGTATCAAAATACATTTTGATGTATTTTCACCCATCTCTGGATACCTGGATCTCTGTGTACCTCTCGTCTCAATCACTGCAGCTCACTGTTACTGTTTTGGATGGTGTGTTTGGCTAACAGCTAACAGCTAACAGCTAGCAGCTAACAGCTAGCAGCTAGCAGCTAACAGCTAGCAGCTAACAGCTAGCAGCTAACAGCTAGCAGCTAACAGCTAGCAGCTAACAGCTAGCAGCTAACAGCTAGCAGCTAACAGCTAGCAGCTAACAGCTAGCAGCTAACAGCTAGCAGCTAACAGCTAGCAGCTAAGGGAACTGAGATGCTGGTGCTCAGGAATAAAAGTGAATGTGGACACAGACCCTTAGAAGGGTAGAAGTGACCTGACTCACCTCAGGCTGGATATGGAATCCCTCAGGTTCACAGTGGACATGGTAACTTTTACCAACGTTCAGCAGACATTTGGAGGAGATCTGGATGTGCTTCGCTGGCCGTTGTTTTTTGTCAACCTTCGTTAACGGGACATTATTATTAGTTTAGTTTAAGCTCAGATAGTCAAGGTAATTGTATGTGTAGAGTACATCTAAACATGAGAATTACAGTCAATTAAAAAGATAATTATGAGGATAAACTGTAAATAAATGAATAAATAAGAATAAATGTTTCTAGATAAACAAACAAATATTACAGCACTGCAAACAAACAGGTCATGTCTTCATGGTGACTGTTAAAAGGCTGAAGAAAAGAGATGAGTTATCAAATGTTCATCTTCATTTGAATTCAGAGTTCTGTTTCCCATTTCTATTGAACGTCATCGTTATTTAACTTCATGGAAGATTAAAAGTTTTCGAAATTTGTATAACTTGGTTAAGTGGTGAGAAGGGAAAGTTTTCCTTCATATTTTGACTGATTCTGAGCACAGCACGAGGAGCAAAGTGTGAACCGTCTTTGTGGAAACAGCTGTGGCGTAAAACAAGAGATTAAGTTGCTGGTGAGCACATATGACAGAGAGCTTTACCTCATCCACAAGGATGTTGCTCTTCAGCAGCAACACATTGAGAACTTTATGCTCGTCCTGCGGGCGTCGGTGGAACAGCAGAACTTGGCCCCTTATTGAACAGATGAAGTTCTGAAACCTCTTGACGATATCCCAGACGAGGCCAAGACCGCAGAGGTTAGGGACCTTCACCACCACATGAGTATCCGTAATCTCCAGCGGCTCCAGGATTGTCATTCCATCATCAGTGATGTGGACGACGGACAACAGGCCGTCAACGACCAACGCTGTGGGAGCAAAGAGCTGTTCAACCTTCATTCATTATTGCTGAAACAGGTTCATCCCAAACTAATTCATTTCTTACCACTCGAGTTCAATTTGTCATTTTTGTCTCTGCCAGGAGAATCATGCGATTGGTCTCATGCGTGCCTGTGATTGAGTGAGTGTGCAGCTCTGTGTCTGTCCACGGCTAATCTCACCTTCTGCTACAGCTGACTGCATAATATTTCAGTTATGGCTGCATTCTCAAGGACCTCTTGTGGTTGCAGTGACTCACACTTCCTCTCAACAACTTTTATTGCCTGTTTCATACTGCCATCGACTGCCTGCTAACCCACCACTCTCAACAAACCCCCGGCCCCTAGTGACACCCCAGCTGAGTGCATCACCGGCCCCCCAACGACTACTATGCAGCAAGAGACACAGCGGAGGGATAACAGTCTGCGGTGTGTTTGGCCTAAAGACTAACGGAACGGACGATGAGTTTGGCAGCTAACGAAGCCACCAGTACACACCCTGCTGAGTACCTCTCTGCAGCTGCTCTGTGGATCACTTTCACTGTTTTAGACGGTGTGGTTGGCTAACCGCTAACAGCTAACGGACGGTTGAGCTGATTTGCTGCTTCCATCACTGCTTGTTTTTGAGTTTGCATGAAGTGTGTTAGCCAGTTGACTCTGGAGCCTCCCACTCCGCCCCTATCCTTTCACTATTATTTTTGAATTCATCATTATTTTCCCACATGTGATCTGTCTGGATCTGTGCATTTAGTGTTGCCACCATTATAATGTATTTTTTGCATGTCCCCAGATGCAGCTAGTTTTACACATTAATACGACTCTTTGTAGTTTTGGTGATTTATCCCTGAACACTGAAGACAGCCATGTCTTTACCGTCCTTTGTTTCACAGTGAGGGAGGTGGAGCTGACAGACTGCAGCATCCTCGGAGCTCTTGATGTCAAACAGCGGCCCTGCAGGCTTCTTGCCAGCTGGCTGGAGGAGGCCCTCATCCCATTGGACAGTCCTGTACAGCAGCTCTGCCTCTTGAGCCATAACAAACACCAGTCCAGTCAAAGAACACTGGAACACACCTGGACCAGGACACCTGAACCTGTAGGACACGGAGAGGACGAATTAATATAAGAAGCATCTATTGGCCTGTTAGTCACATGATCTGTTTCCACTCACAGGTGTCCATGTGCAGCACAGACTGATCGTAGTGTAAAGCGTGATGACACCCAGGGGACAACTCCACTCTTATTTAGGGCGTTTTCAGACCCGTAGTTTGTTTGCTTTGCTGTCGATTCAGAGACTAACTTCGTACAGTGGTTGCATTTGCTCCTCGGTTTGTTTGTGTTCACACAGAGACGTTCAAGACTAATGCCATGTGAGAGAAAGCTGTTCTGTCATTGGTCAGACACATTGCCGGGAAGATTCTTCTTGATTATGAGCATCAGCAGCATGTATTACTTCTTGTGAACATACTCGCAAGACAATTGTTCTTGAGATGTTGTTCCCACTTCCCTCCTCCCTGCCCACCTCCTCACCTGCATCTCATTCCCTCATCAAGCTCTCTCTCTATATACCGGCCCAGACCCTTTGTTCTTCTGTCAGTTCCTCATCGTTTCAATGTCGCCTTTTGTGTTCAAAGCCACCTGAACCAGTACCTGAACCGTGAATGAATGCATGCACAGTTTTATTAATCTGATTTTTGTTTTTATATGGATCCTACACAGCTTCATGAATAAGGTCCAGGTCCTGCTTTGACTTGCTCCCCACAGACAACAGACCTTCATTTAGAATCACAACTTGATGAACCGTGAAAGAAGCTGGAATAGTGTATTTCATAGGATTACCTGTATGAAGATTCAGCTGTGTGTTCAGGTGAGAATGAGGATGGAGCCTGGAACTAAGAAGGCACAAAGTCAGTTCTTTCAATAGAAATCAAGTAACAAGCCACAGTTCTCTTTCCTCTGTTCCCCTGGTACACAATAATTACATTTACTCAGGAGAGAAACCTCAATAAATCAACTTCACGCTCCTCAGCTGCTGCTCCCTCACCTCTTTGTCGGGCTCATTTGTTTTCACATCCAGTTTGCCGTCGGCGTCACCTGATGGAGAGAAGAAGAGAAAGAGAAACATTAGCAGACAAACTTCTTCAAACAGCTCTAACAGAAGAGAAAATACTTTTTGTTACGATGACGCTCATTAAGATCAGGTTTTAATGTAGAATAGCTTGAATGGGGACATTCTTTCAATACTCACATTGTTTGTGTTTCTTAGTGATCAACCTGCCATCCAACCTGTCGGGAGGAACACAATCCCAAAAGTTATGATCAAGTTTTAAATAATTGTTGGTTCTTTGAGTTAGCCAGCTTCATGGTCCTAATATGAAGCAACTAATCTGCTTCATGATCAGGTCACATTCATGTTGTGAGCGTGCATTAGAGGAAATAACATCACAGGAAAACAAAACCAACTACCTTTATTCACTCTACTGTGAAATCCAACGACTTCTAACAACTTGCTTGGCTTTGTCAGCTTTTATTTTATTGTTTGTGGAGAAATGAAAGAAAAGAAACATCAGAGGAACTGCACTCGATGAGCTCAAAGGGAGGAAAAGGAGGGAAACCCTCACTGTGAGTAAACCGCCCTGTGTTTTATTAACAACACTGCTGAACCAGCACGGACTGACTCGGACCCCCTCACTGACCTCAGAGTCTCCAGTCTGCAGTCTGGACTCTCCAGAAGATCACACAGCAGCTTCACTCCTGAATCCTTCAGGTCGTTGTGACTCAGGTCCAGAACTCTCAGAGGTGACGGGTTGGACTTCAGAGCTGAGGCCAGAGAAGAGCAGCTGACCTCTGACAACGTGCAGCCCCTCAGTCTGAATGAAGGATAAATGATGTAAGTTTTGAGGACAATGTTCATTCAGTGTCAGGCGTTTAGAACGGAGACGTTTAGAAGATGGAAACTCCAAACACATGAGCTGAATGCAGGTTAAACACTGTGAGGTACAAGAAGTGAATAAGAGCTCATTAATACTAATGACAACGTGCTGCTGCTTCAATAAAGACCAAGTGACTTCACTTGAACTCTGCCAGCTCCATCTAAACTCATGTCAGCCCAACACAAAGAGATAAAAACACAGAAACTCATTTAAGATTCCACTCAAGAACACAAAGTTAACAAAGATACCAAATGTGTCAGGAGGACATTTTAGAAAATATGTGAACAAAAGTTATGTATTTTAGGAATAGTGGAGTCATAAAATCAAAGCAGCTTCAGTTTAAGCATCAAATAGCTTCATAAAAATGAGGAAAAAGCAAAATACTGAAAACATTTGTTGTGTGATAGAGAGATATTTATTCATTGTGTTTAGTAACTTTGATCATTTACTGAAGAAAACCTGATGGAGAATACAAGATGAAAATCAAGTCTATATTATATTTATGTAAAATAAATAATATTATAAACAAATATTTGTTCGTGGTCTAACGATTTATGAACATTGTTTTGCAACTCTTGGTTTATTGAGGCTTTTTTTAAATAACAAAAAGCTCAACATTGTTGTTTTTACAGAATCTGTGTTTTCCAAAGTTGTGTATTTTTACGATGATAAAAACTGAATATGGTTCAGAGAATTATGTCGTATATGATCATATGTCATCTGGTATTTTACCTTCGCCTGTTGAAACTATCTTGGTCTAGATCAGCGGTTCCCAAACTTTTTAGGCCGCGCACCCCCTTCTACATCCCGACTGGGTTCACGCACCCCCAATCCCCCACACCTTAAAAAAGAAGAATCAACAGAGCCTATTTATAGCGCATAGAAATCGGACCAATGAGAGAACAGTTTGCTCTCGCGTGGCGTTTGTTTACAATATTTAGTCCACTGTTAAATGTTGCAGTGTGAACACAAACCGAACAAAGGGGCAACTGCAACATTGTATCATATTAATCCCTGAATCAGAACAAAGCAAACGAACTGAAGGTGTGAAAACGCCCTGAAACACTGCAACAAAGTTTCAATAACTTTCAGTTACACAAGGCGTCACTTTTAAAGAGCAGTCAGGATGCGAGCACACACGCACAGGCTCAGAGGCAGATTATCACATTTAATTCACAATTAACCACACATAGAATGAGACTGCAGTTGTTTTTGGCTGAAGTGTAACTCCTCCAATTTCGATATAAAGAATGTAAGGGGCTTTTGACTTGCACTGGCATGCTTGGTGTTCAGGTGGCGACGTAAATAAGAGCTTCAGACAGCTGTTAGCCAGAACCTACCTCACTGCACACCACGCACTGTGGCTTTGGGCAATCTGCATTGACAATCCAAGTGAAGCCCAGACACAGATCATTTTCATCATATTTCCTCTTTTTTTTCCCAGTCTGATGCTCTCTCGTTTCCTCTTTTTCACCTTGACTCCGCGATGGGCCTATGTGCTCCCGATTTGTCTGTGCAATCCCTTCCTCCTTCTCATCTTCCTCCCGTTCGATTTCTTCTCCCGGTCTCTCCCCAACGCGCGTCTCTCAGCTTTATGTCTGCACAGGAGGAAAGAATGTTGCACTGACCTCAGAGTCTCCAGTCTGCAGTCTGGACTCTCCAGAAGGTCACACAGCAGCTTCACTCCTGAATCCTTCAGGTTGTTGTCACTCAGGTCCAGATCTCTCAGAGGTGACTTGTTGGACTTCAGAGCTGAGGCCAGAGAAGAGCAGCTGACCTCTGACAACTTGCAGCCACTCAGTCTGAATGAAGGATAAATGATGTAAGTTTAGAGGACAATGTTCATTCAGTGTCAGGCGTTTAGAACGTAGACGTTTAGAACAGTGGACCCACCATCACCCCTTAATGACAAGCCGGGACCCACGACCCAAATTATATATATATATATATATATATATATATATAAAATTTGGGTATATCTATATTCAAGAAGTCTAGTAGTAGTAACGTCTCTGTGTGGTAAACAACTGTCAAATCAAATAAAGAAAGTACACATCAATTATATTTTAACAAATATTAATAATTTTTCAAATTTAACTGGATGGATTATAAATAATACAAAGAAATACTTGAATACATGTTCTTCTCATTTCAAGTAAAATAATGGCTGGATTAAAAAATAAATTAATTAACGAAATTCAATTTAGAAAACTTATTTTCACTGAATTGTTCTGCAGCTTTAAATTCAGTTCATTCAGGGTGAAGTGAAAAAGCCACAATATTATATTTTTCTCATCTTCTAAAAAGACAAATTAGTGTTTGAAGAATTCACCTCTATGAGTCTGTCCAGTCGGAGTCTAATGACTCTGGTCTCTCTGGACATTTCTCTCTTTTGGAAATCGTCAATGATTTGACTTTTACATCACACACAACAGTCCGGCTCTGCTGTCTGTATCATCTTCTCTCCCCGTGTGTCACGGTGTTTGTATATCTCACTCAAGTCAGGAAACTTGTCAGAATACTCGTATATATTCACGTGATGTAATTCACAACGCATTGGTCGGTGTTTTTCCTGCACCACTGAACAAGTCCCGTAAATGCTGGAATAATTCCGCTGCATAAAACAAAAAGGCCCTTCAAAATAAAATCCCAACTTTTTTAAAAATTTTTTAATTTTTGTGTCAGGCAAAGGCCCGCGACCCACTGAAAACGGGTCTGCGACCCACTTTTGGGTCGCGACCCACCAGTTGAGAATCACTGGTTTCGAAGATGGAAACTCCAAACACATGAGCTGGATGCAGGTTAAACACTGTGAGGTACAAGAAGTGAATAAGAGCTCATTAATACTAATGACAACGTGCTGCTGCTTCAATAAAGACCAAGTGACTTCACTTGAACTCTGCCAGCTCCATCTAAACTCATGTCAGCCCAACACAAAGAGATAAAAACACAGAAACTCATTTAAGATTCCACTCAAGAACACAAAGTTAACAAAGATACCAAATGTGTCAGGAGGACATTTTCGAAAATATGTGAACAAAAGTTATGTATTTTAGGAATAGTGGAGTCATAAAATCAAAGCAGCTTCAGTTTAAGCATCAAATAGCTTTCTCTGCCACAGTTAATGAACTTTTACTACCGCTGAGGCTTTAAGGTCCTTTAAGATCAGTATAATATCAGCTTTATGTCTGCACAGGAGGAAAGAATGTTGGACTGACCTCAGAGTCTCCAGTCTGCAGTCTGGACTCTCCAGAAGGTCACACAGCAGCTTCACTCCTGAATCCTCCAGGTCGTTGTAACTCAGGTCCAGCTCTCTCAGAGGTGACTTGTTGGACTTCAGAGCTGAGGCCAGAGAAGAGCAGCTGACCTCTGACAACCTGCAGCCCTTCAGTCTGAATGAAGGATAAATGATGTAAGTTTAGAGGACAATGTTCATTCAGTGTCAGGCGTTTAGAACGGAGACGTTTAGAAGATGGAAACTCCAAACACATGAGCTGAATGCAGGTTAAACACTGTGAGGTACAAGAAGTGAATAAGAGTTCATTAATACTAATGACAACGTGCTGCTGCTTCAATAAAGACCAAGTGACTTCACTTGAACTCTGCCAGCTCCATCTAAACTCATGTCAGCCCAACACAAAGAGACAAAAACACAGAAACTCATTTAAGATTCCACTCAAGAACACAAAGTTAACAAAGATACCAAATGTGTCAGGAGGACATTTTAGAAAATATGTGAACAAAAGTTATGTATTTTAGGAATAGTGGAGTCATAAAATCAAAGCAGCTTCAGTTTAAGCATCAAATAGCTTTCTCTGCCACAGTTAATGAACTTTTACTACCGCTGAGGCTTTAAGGTCCTTTAAGATCAGTATAATATCAGCTTTATGTCTGCACAGGAGGAAAGAATGTTGGACTGACCTCAGAGTCTCCAGTCTGCAGTCTGGACTCTCCAGAAGGTCACACAGCAGCTTCACTCCTGAATCCTCCAGGTCGTTGTAACTCAGGTCCAGCTCTCTCAGAGGTGACGTGTTGGACTTCAGAGCTGAGGCCAGAGAAGAGCAGCTGACCTCTGACAACCCGCACCACTCCAGTCTGAATGAAGGATAAATGATGTAAGTTTAGAGGACAATGTTCATTCAGTGTCAGGCGTTTAGAACGGAGACGTTTAGAAAATGGAAACTCCAAACACATGAGCTGAATGCAGGTTAAACACTGTGAGGTACAAGAAGTGAATACGAGCTCATTAATACTAATGACAACGTGCTGCTGCTTCAATAAAGACCAAGTGACTTCACTTGAACTCTGCCAGCTCCATCTAAACTCATGTCAGCCCAACACAAAGAGATAAAAACACAGAAACTCATTTAAGATTCCACTCAAGAACACAAAGTTAACAAAGATACCAAATGTGTCAGGAGGACATTTTAGAAAATATGTGAACAAAAGTTATGTATTTTAGGAATAGTGGAGTCATAACATCAAAGCAGCTTCAGTTTAAGCATCAAATAGCTTCATAAAAATGAGGAAAAAGCAAAATACTGAAAACATTTGTTGTGTGATAGAGAGATATTTATTCATTGTGTTTAGTAACTTTGATCATTTACTGAAGAAAACCTGATGGAGAATACAAGATGAAAATCAAGTCTATCTTATATTTATGTAAAATAAATAATATTATAAACAAATATTTGTTCGTGGTCTCACGATTTATGAACATTGTTATGCAACTCTTGGTTTATTGAGGCTTTTTTAATAACAAAAAGCTCAACATTGTTGTTTTTACAGAATCTGTGTTTTCCAAAGTTGTGTATTTTTACGATGATAAAAACTGAATATGGTTCAGAGAATTATGTCGTATATGATCATATGTCATCTGGTATTTTACCTTCGCCTGTTGAAACTATCTTGGTCTAGATCAGCGGTTCCCAAACTTTTTAGGCCGCGCACCCCCTTCTACATCCCGACTGGGTTCACGCACCCCCAATCCCCCACACCTTAAAAAAGAAGAATCAACAGAGCCTATTTATAGCGCATAGAAATCGGACCAATGAGAGAACTGTTTGCTCTCGCGTGGCGTTTGTTTACAATATTTAGTCCACTGTTAAATGTTGCAGTGTGAACACAAACCGAACAAAGGGGCAACTGCAACATTGTATCATATTAATCCCTGAATCAGAACAAAGCAAACGAACTGAAGGTGTGAAAACGCCCTGAAACACTGCAACAAAGTTTCAATAACTTTCAGTTACACAAGGCGTCACTTTTAAAGAGCAGTCAGGATGCGAGCACACACGCACAGGCTCAGAGGCAGATTATCACATTTAATTCACAATTAACCACACATAGAATGAGACTGCAGTTGTTTTTGGCTGAAGTGTAACTCCTCCAATTTCGATATAAAGAATGTAAGGGGCTTTTGACTTGCACTGGCATGCTTGGTGTTCAGGTGGCGACGTAAATAAGAGCTTCAGACAGCTGTTAGCCAGAACCTACCTCACTGCACACCACGCACTGTGGCTTTGGGCAATCTGCATTGACAATCCAAGTGAAGCCCAGACACAGATCATTTTCATCATATTCCCTCTTTTTTTCCCCAGTCTGATGCTCTCTCGTTTCCTCTTTTTCACCTTGACTCTGCGATGGGCCTATGTGCTCCCGATTTGTCTGTGCTATCCCTTCCTCCTTCCTCCGTCTCATCTTCCTCTGACTCCCGTTCGATTTCTTCTCCCGGTCTCTCCCCAACGCACCTCTCCGTTCCTCTCGCCTCCGATTCCTCGCTCCCTCTCTCTCTCCTCTTTTATAACTGATAGCTTCAGATGTCCCACCTGACAGTTTCGCCGATTTTCAGCCAGTTTATCATATTTGTATGAATGTTGCTGAATGAATGAAGTTAGCTGTTAGCTGAGGTTAGCTGCACAAGCTAGGCTAGCTAGTGTACGTAAAAGACAGTCTGGCGGCAGGAGCTGAAGTGCATTTATTTATTAAATTGTACGTTTTTAATTTTAAATTGAAATCTTACAAGGGGAATTTGTATAATGCATGTAACCGAGCGTCTTGGGTTCGTGTATAAGGGCACTTATCATACAGTAGTAACTGGAGTCGGGAGATTAGACATCTTGTATCAGCCCACGGCTACTCTCTTTATTATTGTTTTCTCCTTTGGCCAGAGGCGGGGGTTGCGCCTTCGCTACGGCAACCCTCAAGGGACATATCATCGTCAACACCAGAACGACAAACATGAGACAGTCTGTTACATTCATGTTTTTATTTTGTGAAAATTATATTTAATATTAATTATTACACCATTAGACCACCATTACATTTTTCCTCTCGCGCACCCAAGAGGCAGCTCGCGCACCCCCAGGGGTTCCATGTGGGACGGAGCAAATGTTAGGCAATAAATGAATAAATATGTTTTATTTAAATCTATAGCTCAACGTTTCTCTGCCACAGTTAATGAACTTTTACTACCGCTGAGGCTTTAAGGTCCTTTAAGATCAGTATAATATCAGCTTTATGTCTGCACAGGAGGAAAGAATGTTGGACTGACCTCAGAGTCTCCAGTCTGCAGTCTGGACTCTCCAGAAGGTCACGCAGCAGCTTCACTCCTGAATCCTTCAGGTCGTTGTGACTCAGGTCCAGCTCTCTCAGAGGTGACGGGTTGGACTTCAGAGTTGAGGCCAGAGAAGAGCAGCTGACCTCTGACAACCTGCAGTACCTCAGTCTGAATGAAGGATAAATGATTTAGATAAAAATCCATTTATAATCCAATCAGATGTGTTCAGGTTTTAAATGTGGAGCTGACTTCATCATTCTGTTACTGCAGCTCTTCATCATAATATCCGCCCTCTATTTTATTATTAGTAGAAACACACACCACAATAAATAGTTCCACTTCAGAGAGTAAACTGTATCAAGTTAAATATGAGTTCAGATGATCTTCTGTACACAGATTACCATTACCAAACATGTGATGTACTTTAACAGCTAACGTTGGACATTTTCTGCAGTTTCTTTACAATGAAGGTAATAGAGTATTCATGAATATGAGATATGAGTTCACAGATAACAACAGTTCCTCCTCTTCGTTGTGGAGGTTGGTTTATGGCGTTACACTGCTTGTCTTCCTGATTCTTCACAGTTCATTTAGTTTGTTCGTCCTCTGGTGTTTCAGAGAATAATGCAATTAAAAGCACGTTGAGTATGAACTCCTTTTGTTCATGCTCGGAGCTCACATGCCATCTGCAGAAGCTCACGCTACGGTGCCACGCCCAGGTGTGAACAAAACATACATTTAGTCCAGGAAAAATAAAAGTATGAACAAAAAAGAACAACTTCATGGGTGTAAGTTATGTTTGAACATAGATGAGGTTAAAAGGTTGATTCAACAAATAGGAATAGTATAGATTCATCTTCTTTAGCTCGTTAAGGAACAGCATCAACAGATGTACTGATCTTTCTCTCAAGTTTTGGGTTTTTTCTGGAGTTCTGTGGGAGATCAGTGGACCTGGTTCTTGTGTTCATGGTGCATGCAGCCGAGGGTTAGTCCACTTTTATTACACTTTAAAGTCAAGTGTTTGGAGCTGATTCAGCGTGTGAGGGATGCAGATTTTGAACTAATTGAATTGTTGCTTTATTATAATTAGCATTTAGTTTGACGTTGCTTTGAATAATATCTTGGTTGAGCGTTTTGTATTTATCTGCTGCATACATGTGTTTAGCCTCATCTTAAGTGTGAGAATATTATCAGTGTAGAAATGTGCCACATTTTAATGTTGAAGTCTTATTTCTGTTATAGAACCACATTCACACCCACAAACGTACAGGAAGAATAATATGTAGTAAAGATTCATCCGTGGAGCTGAAGCGTGGACTGACCTCAGAGTCTCCAGTCTGCAGTCTGGACTCTCCAGAAGGTCACACAGCAGCTTCACTCCTGAATCCTCCAGGTCGTTGTGACTCAGGTCCAGATCTCTCAGAGGTGACGTGTTGGACTTCAGAGCTGAGGCCAGAGAAGAGCAGCTGACCTCTGACAACCTGCAGCCACTCAGTCTGAATGAAGGATAAATGATGTAAGTTTAGAGGACAATGTTCATTCAGTGTCAGGCGTTTAGAACGTAGACGTTTAGAAAATGGAAACTCCAAACACATGAGCTGAATGCAGGTTAAACACTGAGGTACAAGAAGTGAATAAGAGTTCATTAATACTAATGACAACGTGCTGCTGCTTCAATAAAGACCAAGTGACTTCACTTGAACTCTGCCAGCTCCATCTAAACTCATGTCAGCCCAACACAAAGAGATAAAAACACAGAAACTCATTTAAGATTCCACTCAAGAACACAAAGTTAACAAAGATACCAAATGTGTCAGGAGGACATTTTAGGAGAATATGTGAACAAATGTTATGTATTTTAGGAATAGTGGAGTCATAAAATCAAAGCAGCTTCAGTTTAAGCATCAAATAGCTTTCTCTGCCACAGTTAATGAACTTTTACTACCGCTGAGGCTTTAAGGTCCTTTAAGATCAGTATAATATCAGCTTTATGTCTGCACAGGAGGAAAGAATGTTGGACTGACCTCAGAGTCTCCAGTCTGCAGTCTGGACTCTCCAGAAGGTCACACAGCAGCTTCACTCCTGAATCCTTCAGGTTGTTGTGACTCAGGTCCAGCTCTCTCAGAGGTGACGTGTTGGACTTCAGAGCTGAGGCCAGAGAAGAGCAGCTGACCTCTGACAACCTGCAGCACCTCAGACTGAATGAAGGATCAATGATGTAGATAAAAATCAGGTCATGGACAACGTGAGTCTGTTGACATTCACTGCCTCTACTTGTTGTTTTGTTCAGACATTTGGAACAACAGACACATTTATTTGTGCTCAGAAAAATCCAAAAAATATATGAACCAAAAATGTGAAACCCACAGACTGAATATAAGACGTGGACGTAGTCGTCGTGACGTCACCCATTGGTTGGTGGACTGATGTTTTGAAGCCTTGATTTCAGTATTTTGGCCGTCACCATCTTATTTTTGTGCAACCAGTGAACAGGAAGTGACCATATCTGGACTGAGGAGGAGTGACGTAGAGACGCGTATACATCTCTGGTAGAGAGAGACCTGTCAATCACAAGGTAGCCCCGCCCTAAAGCATCCCCTGCTTTATGGTCTGTGTGACTCTAAATGGACCATAATGTACTAAATGAACATCATGCTGTATTGAAGAAGACTTGAAACTAGAGATTGAGACATAAACTCATGTTTACAATGTTTACTGAGGTAATAAATCAAGAGAGAAGTAGAGTCATTTTCTCATCGACTTCTATACAACCAGAGGAGTCGCCCCCTGGTGGACACTAGAGAGAATGCAGCTTTAACACATGATGCTTTCGCTTCACGTTTAGGAACTGGAGGTTGGTGCTTGGGGAAACCTCAGTCAAGGATTTGTAGATATACAAAAACAACGAGACCATGTACAGTCAGTGAACTGACCTCAGAGTCTTCAGTCTACAGTGTGGACTCTCCAGTGCAGCAGAGAGCAGCTTCACTCCTGAATCCGGCAGGTTGTTGTTACTCAGGTCCAGCTCTCTCAGATGGGACGGGTTGGACTTCAGAGCTGAGGCAATGACTTCACAGTGAGTCTCCGACAGTTCACAGTCACGAAGTCTGTCATGGCACAAATATTTGTTCGATGTAACGATGAAAGAGGACGCTTTATATTGACTTCATGCATTTGATGACAATGACAAAAGAAGTTCTCGTATTCGAGTTTAAATATTCCAACTAATTACAAGAAATGGAGGAAAACAGTTGTCTGTTGTCACCAAGAGCTCTACATTACCTCAAAGTAGACACAAATGTGTATAAATGTATGTGTATAATCCACAGACTGTAGCTGGTGCTATAATGTTAGCATAGCCTAGCACGAATCAAACTGAACTCCATTCAGAAAACAAGCATTTAAAAAGTTATTTTCCTCTCGTAACGCTGCCAGACCTAACAAGGCATGAATTCAGACTTTGTACAAATCAACATCATTATGTTGTTATTTCTGCATCGTTGTTATCTGGTTATTGCAATTAAATTGCAGCAAAATCTGTTTATTTTGGGTTCATAGAGCTGTAGTAAACCAGGCAACATGTGGCTTGCTAGATACAGTGAATATGTTCACCGAACACCATCGGATGACATTATGAACACAACGGCAACGTTTGGTTTCCCGCCGTATCTGGGACAAGGGGTCTAGATCAGCACTGACTAAATATCTAATAACAGTAATAGTTTAATCGATTTATTTTTTGTTTCGAGTGTATGATTTAAAAATGGTGTCATATTTAATCTCATTATTATGTAGCCAAGGTCTTCCTCATATCCAGTTTTTTGGATCATTTTGTAAAAAAGAAGTATACAAGTGAAAATGAAACACCTTTACATTTTGTATTATCTTGTCATTTGCAATCACCTTCATCTTTTTAAGTGTTGATTGTAAAAATAAATGTTATTTTTCAGTAAAACACATTGGTGTGATAGTTTGTATTTATGAAGATTTAAACTACTTATCTAAACTGATTTATTAAGTTAATCACATCTGGACTTACACAGCTTTCTTGCAGTTCCTCACAGCTGGAATGAGTCTCCGTCGCCCCTCATATGAGGTGTTGAACTTGTTCAGGTCCAACTCATCCAGAACCTCCTCTGACATCTGCATTATGTAGGCCAGAGCTGAGCAGTGGATCTCTGAGAGTTTCTTCTCCGATCGGTTCTCCGACTTCAGGAACTCTTGGATCTCCTGATGCACCGAGTGGTCGTTCATCTCCGTCAGACAGTGGAAGATGTTGATGCTTCTGTCAGGAGAGATCTTAGAACTGTTCATCTCCTTCAGGTTGTTGATGGCTCTCTGGACGATTTCTGGACTGTTGTCTGTCTGACCCAGCAGGCCTCCTAAGAGTCTCTGGTTGGACTCCAGAGAGAGGCCATGAAGGAAGCGGACAAACAGGTCCAGGTGGCCATTTTCACTTTTGAGGGATTTCTCCATGGCTCTCCTCAGGAAAGCCTCCATGGTTGGGTAATCATCCAGAGATGAATCAGTGTCACCATGAAAAACGTCATTGTCATCGTCATAGTCATCGTAATCTTCATCATCATCCTCAGGCTCATAATTCTCATCATCAACATCATCATCCTCCTCCTCACTACCCAGTAATGAAAAGAATTCATTCAGTACCTCTGTCTTCCTGTTTGTGTAACAGTGGAACATGTAGACTGCAGCCAGAAACTCTTGAACACTCAGATGAACAAAGCAGTAGACAGTTTCCCCGAAGATCACACTCTCTCTTTTGAAGATCTCTGTACAAACTCCTGAGAACACCGAGGCCTCCGTGACATCAAGACCACACTGCTCCAGGTCTTGTTGGTAGAACATGATGTTTCCTTTCTCCAGTTGTTCAAACGCCAGCCTCCCCAGCTTCAGAAGAACTTCCCTGTCAGCCTCCGTCAGCTCCTGAGGACTCGTCTCTTGTCCCTCGTGGTACTTCTGCTTCTTCCTCTTTGTCTGGACCAGCAGGAAGTGTGAGTACATGTCAGTCAGGGTCTTGGGCAGCTCTCCTCTCTGGTCTGTAGTCCACATGTGGTCCAGAACTGTAGCAGTGATCCAGCAGAAGACTGGGATTAGACACATGATGTGGAGGCTCCTGGATGTCTTGATGTGTGAGATGATTCTGCTGGACAGCTCTTCATCACTGAACCTCCTCCTGAAGTACTGGTCCTTCTGGGGGTCGGTGAAGCCTCGTACTTCTGTTACCCTGTCAACACGTGAAGGAGGGATCTGATTGGCTGCTGCAGGTCTGGAAGTTATCCAGACAAGAGCCGAGGGAAGCAGATTCCCCTCTATGAGGTTCTTCAGCAGCGCGTTGACCGATGCCTTCTGTGTGACATCAGACACGGCCTCATTGTTGATGAGATCCAATGAAAGTCTGGTTTCATCCAGACCATCAAAGATGAACACAACTTTACAGACAGAGAGCTCCTCTGCTGTGATCTTCTGTAATGTTGGATGGAAAACATGGAGCAGCTCGAGAAGACTGTACTGCTCATCTTTGATCAAGTTCAGCTCCCTGAACGAAAGCAGAACCACCAGACTGACATCTTGGTTCTCCAAACCCTCGGCCCAGTCCAGAGTGAACTTCTGCACCAAGAAGGTTTTTCCAACGCCGGCGACGCCGTTGGTCAGAACGACTCTGATGGGTGTCTGTTGGTCTGGTGAGGCTTTAAAGATGTCGTGGCACTTGATTGGAGCATCATGGAGGATCTTCTTCTTGGAAGCTGATTCAAGCTGCCTCACCTCATGTTGGGTGTTCACCTCTTCACTCTGTCCCTCTGTGATGTAGAGCTCAGTGTAGATCCTGTTAAGGGGGGTTCCACTTCCTGTTTCATCAGTTCCTTCAGTCACATGTTCACATCTCCTCCTCAGACTGATCTTGTGTTCATCTAAAACCTCCTGTAGACCGCTATCTCCTGAACGACAAGGAGAAATATGAGACAATCAAATGTTCAGACAAAAATTGGGCAGAAAATCAGGCATCTGTGGCTGTCTGTGAAATGGCCTCTCTACCTACCTGTCTGTTTACTTGCCTGCCTGTCTACCTACCTACCTACCTGTCTATCTAACTACCTACCTGTTTAGCTCCCTGCTGGTCTATATGTCTACCTACTTACAGTGCCTTGCATAAGTATTCACCCCCCTTGGATGTGTTCCCCCTTTGTAGCTTTTATACATGAAATCATGGTCAATATAATTTGGCTTTTTTTGTCAAGAATTTGCAAGAAAAGCTTCTTTCATGTCAATGTGAAAACAGATTTTTACAAACTAATGTCAATTAATTAAAATTAGATAGTGTAAGATAAGTGTTTGCATAAATATTCACCTCCTTTAAAGTGAATGACCTAATTCAACAGAAGTCCAGCTATTTGATGTCAGCAGTGTCACAAGTAGTGAGATGGAGATGACCTGAGTGCAGTTGATGTGTGTCAAGTGATTGTAGTATAAACACACCCGTGTCTGGGAAGTCCAGTCCCTGGTTCATCTGTATTCCTGCTAGAATTGCAACATGAAGACAAAATAACACTCCAAGCAACTCAGAGAAAAGATCATTGAAAAGTACAAGTCAGGAGATGCTACAAAAATATGTCCAACTTATGTGGGACATCCCACAGAGTTCAGTTCAGTCCATCATTAAGAAATGGAAGGAGTATGGCACTTGTTTAAATCTCCTAGAGCTGGCCGTCCTCACAAACTGAGTGACCGGACAAGAAGAGGACTGATGAGGGAGAACACCAAGACACCTAGGACCACTCTGAAGGAGTTCAAAGCTTCAGTGGCTCAGATGTGTGAGAATGTATGTCTAACTCTGCTGTATTTCCCTCAGTATTGTCCTCCTACGAGTCCCGCCCACTGCCGCGCCTCTCTCCGTAGGCACAGCTGTGCCTCATCTCCTGCGATCACCTCCAGCTGACATAAATACTCCTGTCACTCTCATCCCAGTTGTCAGTCCGTCCGTTTACTTACCTGGTATTCCGGCCCGTGAGTAGTCCATTTGTTCACTCTCTGAAGAGCCGCTACTAACGATCCGTTTTGTTCTTTCAACTTGCCTGCCGTCCTGTGTCGAGCCTCGGGTTTTCACCTGTACGAAGAAGCCTTCCAGTTAGTTCCTCGGAGATCAACTGCGTAGTCTTGGCGTTCCTGTGTCGAGCCTCGGGTATCACACAGACGTTCCAGCCTGCCTGCCAGCCGCGGACGCGGACCTGCCACCTCCCGGCTAGGATCCGAGCGAAGCGCGATGACGCGCCTCCGTATTGACGTTTGACAGTTTCCCTGTCGGCTTCGTCTGCTGCTGAGTAGGATTAGCCACTTTCCGGCTTGGAACCGTGCGGAGGCGTGGAGACGCCTCCTATTGACTTTGGCCATTTCCTGTCTTTTCCCTTGACTGAGAAAAATAAATTACCTTGGTTTTGAAATAGAACTCTGCTGTCTGAGTCTGCATTTGGGTCCGTGAACACACCACATCATAACAAGATGGGAGAGACTGTACACACAGCAACTGTTGCTCGGGTTCTTCACCAGTCTAAGCTCTATGGGAGAGTGGCAAAGAGAGACACTGAAGAAAGAATCCACCCAAAGGCATGTGGGAGACTCCACGGTCAACTGGAAGAAGGTTCTTTGGTCTGATGAGACAAACATTGAGCTTTTTGTCCATCAGACTAGACGCTATGTTTGGTGAACACCAAACACTGCACATCACCACAAACGCACCATCTCCAGCGTGCAGCATGGTGGTGGCAGCATCGTGCTCTGGGATGCTCCTCAGCAGCAGCTCTGGAAGGCTTGTAAAGGTAGAGGGGAGCATGAATGCAGAAAAATATCCCCAAATCCTGGAGGATAATCCGACTCAGTCTGCAAGAGAACTACGACTTGGGAGAAGATGTATTCTCCAGCAAGACAACGAGCCCAAGCATACAGCAAAAGCTCCACAGACTGGTTCACAGACCACAAGGTGAATGTTCTGGAGTGGAAGTCAAAGCCCAGAACTCAATCCAATCCAGGATCTGTGGCTGGACTTGAGAAGAGCTGTTCACGCCCGATCCCTGAGCAACCTGACAGAGCTTGAGCTGATTTGAAGAAGAATAGAGAAACATCTTAGTGTCCAGATGTGCCAGCCTGAGTGAGACACACACACACTCAGTGCTGCGATTGTAGCCAAAGGTGCATTTACTAAACACTGACCTGAAGGGGGTGAATACTTATGCAATCTTTACTTTACCGTATATCTTTTTAATTAATTGACATTATTTTGTAAAAATCTGTTTTCACTTTGACATTAAAGAGTTTTATTGCAAATTCTTGTCAAAAAAGGCAAATTATATTGACCATGATTTCATGTATAAAAGGATGAAACATCCAAGGGGGGTGAATACTTATGCAAGGCACTGTACCTACCTGTCTACCTGCCTGTCCCTCAGGTATGTAAACTCATGGTGTCTTGTAATCCCATGTGGGCCATAAATACAACTAATGAATGAATAAATAAAAATGGCTGAAGCCACATCTATGAATCATTTCTTGGTGTCTCCATGCAGCAGAGAGACATCTTACTTTGCACAGTGCTGGTCCCAATGGCTGTCTGCAGTCCAGATCTTTTTCCACACTGGGGACAGGAGGAGTCCCCCGATGAAGCAGACTGGTCCCAGTACGAGGTGATGCACTGTCTGCAGAACCAGTGTCCACAGCTGGTAGAGACTGGATCCTTCAGGACGTCCCGACGTGAAGCACAGTGGGACGGCTGCTCCTCCTCGGGGTCATGAGCCTTCTTCCTGTCTCAGTGGAGACCAACACATTCTTTATAACACATTTTATATTCATCATGAGGTGTTTGAAGTCACTTCAGAATACAATTTTAGTATTTGTTAAAATATTTAAAATATGAATCATTCCCCAAATATGCGAGACAATATCTTAAATGAATAGAACAAAATCAAATCACAGACCTCTACCGTGTAACGACATAAAGGTTTATTACCGTTGTGGAAGCATCGTCTGAGGTCACTTCTGTGAGCAGTCTCTGCTGTAAAGCTGATAAAAGCTCTCCAGATTTGCTGACATCATCAAACCGTTTGCCACTAAAGTTCTGATGACGGGTTGTTATGACACATGTCGCCCGTGGGTACACAGTAAAATGGCCGCCAGAGACCGTGTTTTCTGCTGCTGAACTTTATGGGAGATTTCTGGCAAAACTTTTAAACTCCGTTGATGAGAGAGAATTTCTGTAAACAGATAAGAAGAAATACAAAAGAAACATGAAAGAAGTGTTACTGGTTTAATGGACGCTGGTGTTGAGCAGATAATGTCTTTAAATGTATATCTCTGTTTCTGTACATCAACATATAAAGGAACACTTCATCCTTCAGTTTACCACAAACATTCATCAACACATGAAGGAACACTTCATCCTTCAGTTTATCACAAACATTCAACATCAACACATAAAGAAACACTTCATCCTTCAGTTTATCACAAACATTCAACATCAACACATAAAGAAACACTTCATCCTTCAGTTTATCACAAACATTCAACATCAACACATAAAGAAACACTTCATCCTTCAGTTTATCACAAACATTCATCAACACATAAAGGAACACTTCATCCTTCAGTTTATCACAAACATTCAACATCAACACATAAAGAAACACTTCATCCTTCAGTTTATCACAAACATTCATCAACACATAAAGGAACACTTCATCCTTCAGTTTATCACAAACATTCAACATCAACACATAAAGAAACACTTCATCCTTCAGTTTATCACAAACATTCATCAACACATAAAGGAACACTTCATCCTTCAGTTTATCACAAACATTCAACATCAACACATAAAGAAACACTTCATCCTTCAGTTTATCACAAACATTCATCAACACATAAAGGAACACTTCATCCTTCAGTTTATCACAAACATTCATCATCAACACATAAAGAAACACTTCAGCCTTCAGTTTATCACAAACATTCATCATCACATAAAGAAACACTTCAGCCTTCAGTTTATCACAAACATTCATCATCAACATATAAAGGAACACTTCATCCTTCAGTTTATCACAAACATTCAACATCATCATGTAAAGAAACACTTCATTTTTGTGTTCAGAGTTGTTGCTGTTGGCACTGATATTTGTTTTTCCACTGTTTGTGCTGTTGCTTTAGTGAACGCAGAGGGTGGCCTGTAAAAGGAGACGAAGAGCAAAAGTGTTCACCTTTCTACCACTAGATGGCAGTATAAGTGTATTTAAACCATATTTAGTCATATTCACCTGTGTCTGTTAATTATCTAGGTTATTGATACAGATGTATTAAATGCTGATTATTTCATCTGATATTTGATGTTGATGGTTCATTTGCATTAGTTGTATACATCATGTATTTACTTGTTATATTTATGTAATTTAAGAACCAAACATTCCTACATGGAAGAGTGAGCATGTCTTCATGATCACGAGGCAATAAATAATGACAATTGAGAAATAAAGAGACGTTTGGTTCGTTATTAAACATTAAACATCATTTAACTACCTCATTGACTCATTTCTTACACTTAAATCCTGAATTGAATAGTTAAACAGAAGAGGTCAAAGGGCCAACATGAGATTATTTATTGATAGTCATTAATGTATTTCATTCTAATGTTACTGTGGTATGTGCTTGCATCATAGACGATGAATTTATTGTAACTGTCATTCTATTGCCTTGACTTTTATTTTGAAATATTCTTACTTCCGGGTTACCCGTCGTGCTTTGCATCTCTTTTTAAAGGCAAAAACAAAAAAGGGATTTCCAAAAAACAAAATCGGCTCGTTATTTGACTTTAAAATATTTATAATAATAATAATATAATATTATTTGGCTCTCTGTTATTGTGTTATTTCTGTATTTTTGTTTGTTTGATTAAACGGTAGAACTATTAAAACGCACACGGACCCAGACTATATGAACTAAAGAGCATAAATATGAGTTTTGAGAGACCTCACCCAAGATGCATATTCATCAATCCTACAGGCTCAATAATACAGATCCTGCAGCTTCGTGACGAAGCGTCTCATTCAAGTGTGTGGGGATGTTTTACTTTAACTTATTCAGCCAAATGAATACAGACCCTTGAATGTAAGACTTTACTCACATAGAGGAAGATTTATTTCTTCATAAAAGGCTCCATGAACACTGTGTGTGTGTGTGTGTGTGTGTGTGTGTGTGTGTGTGTGTGTGTGTGTGTGTGTGTGTGTGTGTGTGTGATGCATTCATTACCAGACCAGCACGGAGGGATCGCGGTGACGTGTCCGTCTTTCTCCCGATAGGACGGATCGATACTCGGACACACTGAGGCAGCGATGGACGGCTCTGCGGCTTCAGAGGAGGAAGTGGAAGAGCAGCAGCAGACGTCACAGGAGGACCAGTCGAGTCCCAACAAGAGCAGCTCCAAGACATCTGGTAGAGTCAAGGAGAGGGTTCACTTCCTCTGTTGCTCCTTCAGTCACAGACTACAAAACACCAGACGATGACGAACCTTTGACCCGCTCTCTCTCTCTCACTCACACACACACACACACACACGCACACACATTCCGTTCATGCAGGGTGCGGTCACCTGTTCAACAGGTCATTCAGTTTATTGAAGAGCAGGTTCCTCACCTGTGAATAAAGTGGGCGTGTGTTATGTCTTTGTGTTTTAATGTCACAACGAGTCAACACTCATTGGTTCATAAGACAACAGAGAAACATCTGCAGTGGACAAACATTTCATTCAGTTCGTTTTTTCACCGCTCGGTCTTCAACACAACGTTCAGTTTTTCACAGTTATCAGCCAAAATAAATCAGCATGAATGGAGGTTATGTTATGAAAGAGTGCGTCTCGTGTGTCTTGCAGTAAAACAAAAGGTGCACCTCCTCCTCAATTCACTCAGTTGATTAACGCCTTTCTAGACTTCTGATCATTCAAAGCGCTGTACACTACACATGCACGCGCACACACACTCATATGCTGACAGCGGAGGCGGTCTCAGTCGCTCACCCACACTTGGACATGTGGACTGGAGCAGAACCGAATTAAACGTCTGAACCCCAAAACACTCCAGCAGGATTGAAAATGTTCAAACAATCACCCAAACTGCACCGTTATCACAGCCAGAAGCTGTCAAAACAGTCAGTGATGTCCCATTGTCATCTTTCCAACGGTCCTTGAACACATCATGTGTGCAACAAGAAGAAACAAGAAGAAACACGAAGAAACAAGAAGAAACACGAAGAAACACAAAGAAACACGAAGGAACAAGAAGAAACAAGAAGGAACAAGAAGAAACATGAAGGAACAAGAAGAAACACGAAGGAACAAGAAGAAACACGAAGAAACAAGAAGAAACACGAAGAAACAAGAAGAAACACGAAGAAACACGAAGAAACACGAAGAAACAAGAAGAAACACGAAGGAACAAGAAGAAACACAAAGAAACACGAAGGAACAAGAAGAAACAAGAAGGAACAAGAAGAAACATGAAGGAACAAGAAGAAACAAGAAGGAACCTGAAGAAACACGAAGGAACAAGAAGAAACACGAAGAAACACGAAGAAACACGAAGAAACAAGAAGAAACACGAAGAAACACGAAGAAACACGAAGAAACACGAAGGAACAAGAAGAAACACGAAGAAACACGAAGGAACAAGAAGAAACAAGAAGGAACAAGAAGAAACATGAAGGAACAAGAAGAAACAAGAAGGAACCTGAAGAAACACGAAGGAACAAGAAGAAACACGAAGGAACAAGAAGGAACACGAAGGAACAAGAAGGAACAAGAAGGAACAAGAAGGAACATGAAGGAACATGAAGGAACAAGAAGGAACAAGAAGGAACATGAAGGAACACGAAGGAACAAGAAGGAACAAGAAGGAACAAGAAGAAACAAGAAGGAACCTGAAGAAACAAGAAGGAACACGAAGAAACATGAAGGAACAAGAAGAAACACGCTGCTCTTTGATTCCTGTGACTGAAGAAAGAAGCAGCGTAGCAGCAACGCTCTGGACTCTGTTCATCCGCACTAATAAGTGAATCAGTGAGTGGACTCAGTGGTTGTTCTGGTCATGAGTGGAGAGCCAGCATCGTATGTACAGAGGCCACATAACAAACACTGTTCTGATCCCAGTTACAGTGGACCAAGAAGTACACGTGTCTTTATTGATTGAAAAGATACTTTTGCAGGTTAAGAAAGTCTCATTTTGTTGTAAAACTGTTAAAAGACTGAAATACGTGATTAGAAACCACACAACAAAAAGTGTCTTCAGTGACGTTTCTCTCTGAAACTAGACGTCTGTGTGTTGAAGAGGATGTTTCACACGAATAACACAGCTGTGTGAGAATGAGTTATTATCGTCCAGGCTCCACATCTGTCTTCAAATCAAATCACATACATAGACGTGTGACAGCAGAACACAGAGCACACCTTCAGTCCACAGCAGCTGACTCATGTTGGTGTTCCAGCTCCACCTGTCCACACACCTGCTCAGCTTCAGCTGCTGATTGGCTGCTAAACAATAGGAACAACAACTGTAACACACTGGAACCTCCCACAATAACTCTGAACACAAACGCAGCGTGTTTGTTCTCATCAACACGCCTCCATTGTTGTGCACACCAAAGAGCAAAGCTGCATGTTGATAGCTTCCAGCTGTGATTTCTACCTGATCGTAATGGTTACAGGTGTTTCCACAGCTGGACGTCAGTGCATTGAGAGAAAAAAGGTTGTTTGAATTCTTTAATTCTTAAAACATTAACGTTACACTTTCCCCTCTAAATATTGCACTTCAACTGTAAAAATATCTTAATGATATATATATATATATATATATATTTATATATATATATATATTACATATACACACACATCATGACAGAGTGGGATCAATGTGAGATATGCAGCTGTAAAGTGTTGAACATGAGCTGACAGAGAGGAGGAAGTTCAGTGTGGAAAGAGAGAGACTGAAGGAGTGGTAGATACAGGAAGGGAGTGGACTCTCAGAGAGGAGACAAACAAGTTCAGTTACATTTATTTAGTCCCCGCCCCCAGAGAAACCATCCTCAGGAAGTTAAACTGATGAGAGTGACAGGTGAACACAGCCCGCTGCTCCACTACCAGGTAAACCTTTCATAGCTTCTCAGCGAACGCGAGCTAAGTGACAGTTTGAACGTGTTGGGACCTGTTTGGGGAGTTTGTTGCGAACGTAACATTACGGTAACTAACACTGCGCTCAACTCAGCAGACACTTACATGTTAGTGCGCCTCTATGCTGAGATTCACGGTAAACGCTGCTCCAACATATCTGGTAGAAAACAAATGTGAATTAATAAAGTTAATAAAGGTGAATTTAACTTTCCAGATGAACTGCTTCTCGCCTGGAAAGTAGACGAGATAATGCGGAAGCAGCAGGGGCGATTTCAGCCTTCAGAGAATAAACAGGAAGTCAAAGAAACACTCACTTCCTGTTAGATCTGTAGGCTACTTGTACTTCACAGACCTCATTTGGATTCATTCATGTGTGTTTATAAATATATAATTATGTGGAAACTTGCGTTATGTTTTCTATAAATAAGCTTTATTATTGTCAATCACACGAGATTATGTTTTTAGATTAAACCTTTGTTGCACAACATGAGACTAACAGCCAACAATCGAGCGTTAAAAACTACAATTACACAGAAAAATTGGATTTTCTACCTGTTAAATCAGAGAGCCAATCAGCTCTCTGATCAGAAGACAGCCAGTTGTTTCTTTATGTGTTGATGTTGAATGTTTGTGATAAACTGAAGGATGAAGTGTTTCTTTATGTGTTGATGATGAATGTTTGTGATAAACTGAAGGATGAAGTGTTCCTTTATGTGTTGATGATGAATGTTTGTGATAAACTGAAGGATGAAGTGTTTCTTTATGTGTTGATGATGAATGTTTGTGATAAACTGAAGGATGAAGTGTTCCTTTATGTGTTGATGATGAATGTTTGTGATAAACTGAAGGATGAAGTGTTTCTTTATGTGTTGATGATGAATGTTTGTGATAAACTGAAGGATGAAGTGTTCCTTTATATGTTGATGTACAGAAACAGAGATATACATTTAAAGACATTATCTGCTCAACACCAGCGTCCATTAAACCAGTAACACTTCTTTCATGTTTCTTTTGTATTTCTTCTTATCTGTTTACAGAAATTCTCTCTCATCAACAGAGTTTAAAAGTTTTGCCAGAAATCTCCCATAAAGTTCAGCAGCAGAAAACACGGTCTCTGGCGGCCATATTACTGTGTACCCACGGGCGACATGTGTCATAACAACCCGTCATCAGAACTTTAGTGGCAAACGGTTTGATGATGTCAGCAAATCTGGAGAGCTTTTATCAGCTTTACAGCAGAGACTGCTCACAGAAGTGACCTCAGACGATGCTTCCACAACGGTAATAAACCTTTATGTAGTTACACGGTAGAGGTCTGTGATTTGATTTAGTTCTATTCATTTAAGATATTGTCTCGCATATTTGGGGAATGATTCATATTTTAAACATTTTAACAAATACTAAAATTGTATTCTAAAGTGACTTCAAACACCTCATGATGAATATAAAATGTGTTATAAAGAATGTGTTGGTCTCCACTGAGGTAGGAAGAAGGCTCATGACCCCGAGGAGGAGCAGCCGTCCCACTGTGCTTTGTGTCGGGATGTCCTGAAGGATCCAGTCTCTACCAGCTGTGGACACTGGTTCTGCAGACGGTGCATCACCTCGTACTGGGACCAGTCTGCTTCATCGGGGGACTCCTCCTGTCCCCAGTGTGGAAAAAGATCTGGACTGCAGACAGCCATTGGGACCAGCACTGTGCAAAGTAAGATGTCTCTCTGCTGCATGGAGACGCCAAGAAATGATTCATAGATGTGGCCTCAACCATTTTTATGAATAAATGTATTAGTTTTATTTATTGCCCACATGGGATTACAAGACACCACGAGTTTACATTCCTGAGAGGCAGGTAGGTAGACAGGTAGGTAGACAGGTAGGTAGGTAGAGTGCCCATTTAACAGACAGCCACAGATGCCTGATTTTCTGTCCTTGTTTTGTCCGAGCATTTGATTGTCTCACATTTCTCCTTGTCGTTCAGGAGATTGTGGTCTACAGGAGGTGTTGGATGAACACAAGATCAGTCTGAGGAGGAGCTGTGAACATGTGACTGAAGGAACTGATAAAACAGGAAGTGGAACCCCCTTAACAGGATCTACACTGAGCTCTACATCACAGAGGGACAGAATGAAGAGGTGAACACCCAACATGAGGTGATGCAGCTTGAGTCAGTTTCCAAGAAGAAGATCCTCCATGACGCTCCGATCAAGTGCCACGACATCTTTAAAGCCTCACCAGACCAACAGACACCCATCAGAGTCGTTCTGACCAACGGCGTCGCCGGCGTTGGAAAAACCTTCTTGGTTCAGAAGTTCACTCTGGACTGGGCCGAGGGTTTGGAGAACCAAGATGTCAGTCTGGTGGTTCTGCTTTCGTTCAGGGAGCTGAACTTGATCAAAGATGAGCCGTACAGTCTTCTCAATCTGCTCCATGTTTTCCATCCAACATTACAGAAGATCACAGCAGAGGAGCTCTCTGTCTGTAAAGTTGTGTTCATCTTTGATGGTCTGGATGAAACCAGACTTTCACTGGATTTCAAGAAGAAGAAGAAGAAGAAGGTTGTGTCTGATGTCACACAGAAGGCATCGGTCAACGCGCTGCTGAAGAACCTCATAGAGGGGAATCTGCTTCCCTCGGCTCTTGTCTGGATAACTTCCAGACCTGCAGCAGCCAATCAGATTGCTCCTTCACGTGTTGACAGGGTAACAGAAGTACGAGGCTTCACCGACCCCCAGAAGGACCAGTACTTCAGGAGGAGGTTCAGTGATGAAGAGCTGTCCAGCAGAATCATCTCACACATCAAGACATCCAGGAGCCTCCACATCATGTGTCTAATCCCAGTCTTCTGCTGGATCACTGCTACAGTTCTGGACCACATGTGGACTACAGACCAGAGAGGCGAGCTGCCCAAGACCCTGACTGACATGTACTCACACTTCCTGCTGGTCCAGACAAAGAGGAAGAAGCAGAAGTACCACGAGGGACAAGAGACGAGTCCTCAGGAGCTGACGGAGGCTGACAGGGAAGTTCTTCTGAAGCTGGGGAGGCTGGCGTTTGAACAACTGGAGAAAGGAAACATCATGTTCTACCAACAAGACCTGGAGCAGTGTGGTCTTGATGTCACGGAGGCCTCGGTGTTCTCAGGAGTTTGTACAGAGATCTTCAAAAGAGAGAGCGTGATCTTCCAGAAAAACGTCTACTGCTTTGTTCATCTGAGTGTTCAAGAGTTTCTGGCTGCAGTCTACATGTTCCACTGTTTCACAAACAGGAAGACAGAGGTACTGAAGGACTTCATGGGGAGGGATGATTACCCAACCCTGGAGGACTTCCTGAGGAGAGCCATGGAGAAATCCCTCAAAAGTAAAAATGGTCACCTGGACCTGTTTGTCCGCTTCCTTCATGGCCTCTCTCTGGAGTCCAACCAGAGACTGTTAGGAGGCCTGCTGGGTCAGACAGACAACAGTCCAGAAATCATCCAGAGAGCCATCAACAACCTGAAGGAGATGAACAGTTCTAAGATCTCTCCTGACAGAAGCATCAACATCTTCCACTGTCTGACGGAGATGAACGACCACTCGGTGTATCAGGAGATCCAAGAGTTCCTGAAGTCGGAGAACCGATCGGAGAAGGACCGCATAAATATGAGTTTTGAGAGACCTCACCCAAGATGCATATTCATCAATCCTACAGGCTCAATAATACAGATCCTGCAGCTTCGTGACGAAGCGTCTCATTCAAGTGTGTGGGGATGTTTTACTTTAACTTATTCAGCCAAATGAATACAGACCCTTGAATGTAAGACTTTACTCACATAGAGGAAGATTTATTTCTTCATAAAAGGCTCCATGAACACTGTGTGTGTGTGTGTGTGTGTGTGTGTGTGTGTGTGTGTGTGTGTGTGTGTGTGTGTGTGTGTGTGTGTGTGTGTGTGTGATGCATTCATTACCAGACCAGCATGGAGGGATCGCGGTGACGTGTCCGTCTTTCTCCCGATAGGACGGATCGATACTCGGACACACTGAGGCAGCGATGGACGGCTCTGCGGCTTCAGAGGAGGAAGTGGAAGAGCAGCAGCAGACGTCACAGGAGGACCAGTCGAGTCCCAACAAGAGCAGCTCCAAGACATCTGGTAGAGTCAAGGAGAGGGTTCACTTCCTCTGTTGCTCCTTCAGTCACAGACTACAAAACACCAGACGATGACGAACCTTTGACCCGCTCTCTCTCTCTCACTCACACACACACACACACACACGCACACACATTCCGTTCATGCAGGGTGCGGTCACCTGTTCAACAGGTCATTCAGTTTATTGAAGAGCAGGTTCCTCACCTGTGAATAAAGTGGGCGTGTGTTATGTCTTTGTGTTTTAATGTCACAACGAGTCAACACTCATTGGTTCATAAGACAACAGAGAAACATCTGCAGTGGACAAACATTTCATTCAGTTCGTTTTTTCACCGCTCGGTCTTCAACACAACGTTCAGTTTTTCACAGTTATCAGCCAAAATAAATCAGCATGAATGGAGGTTATGTTATGAAAGAGTGCGTCTCGTGTGTCTTGCAGTAAAACAAAAGGTGCACCTCCTCCTCAATTCACTCAGTTGATTAACGCCTTTCTAGACTTCTGATCATTCAAAGCGCTGTACACTACACATGCACGCGCACACACACTCATATGCTGACAGCGGAGGCGGTCTCAGTCGCTCACCCACACTTGGACATGTGGACTGGAGCAGAACCGAATTAAACGTCTGAACCCCAAAACACTCCAGCAGGATTGAAAATGTTCAAACAATCACCCAAACTGCACCGTTATCACAGCCAGAAGCTGTCAAAACAGTCAGTGATGTCCCATTGTCATCTTTCCAACGGTCCTTGAACACATCATGTGTGCAACAAGAAGAAACAAGAAGAAACACGAAGAAACAAGAAGAAACACGAAGAAACACAAAGAAACACGAAGGAACAAGAAGAAACAAGAAGGAACAAGAAGAAACATGAAGGAACAAGAAGAAACACGAAGGAACAAGAAGAAACACGAAGAAACAAGAAGAAACACGAAGAAACAAGAAGAAACACGAAGAAACACGAAGAAACAAGAAGAAACACGAAGGAACAAGAAGAAACACAAAGAAACACGAAGGAACAAGAAGAAACAAGAAGGAACAAGAAGAAACATGAAGGAACAAGAAGAAACACGAAGGAACCTGAAGAAACACGAAGGAACCTGAAGAAACACGAAGAAACACGAAGAAACACGAAGAAACACGAAGGAACAAGAAGAAACACGAAGAAACACGAAGGAACAAGAAGAAACAAGAAGGAACAAGAAGAAACATGAAGGAACAAGAAGAAACATGAAGGAACAAGAAGAAACAAGAAGGAACAAGAAGGAACATGAAGGAACACGAAGGAACACGAAGGAACAAGAAGGAACAAGAAGGAACCTGAAGAAACAAGAAGGAACACGAAGAAACATGAAGGAACAAGAAGAAACACGAAGAAACACGAAGGAACAAGAAGAAACAAGAAGGAACAAGAAGAAACATGAAGGAACAAGAAGAAACACGAAGGAACCTGAAGAAACACGAAGGAACAAGAAGGAACAAGAAGGAACAAGAAGAAACAAGAAGAAACAAGAAGGAACAAGAAGAAACATGAAGGAACAAGAAGAAACAAGAAGGAACCTGAAGAAACACGAAGGAACAAGAAGGAACAAGAAGGAACAAGAAGAAACAAGAAGAAACAAGAAGGAACCTGAAGAAACAAGAAGGAACACGAAGGAACAAGAAGAAACACGAAGAAACACGAAGAAACATGAAGGAACAAGAAGAAACAAGAAGGAACCTGAAGAAACACGAAGGAACAAGAAGGAACAAGAAGAAACAAGAAGGAACCTGAAGAAACAAGAAGGAACACGAAGGAACAAGAAGAAACACGCTGCTCTTTGATTCCTGTGACTGAAGAAAGAAGCAGCGTAGCAGCAACGCTCTGGACTCTGTTCATCCGCACTAATAAGTGAATCAGTGAGTGGACTCAGTGGTTGTTCTGGTCATGAGTGGAGAGCCAGCATCGTATGTACAGAGGCCACATAACAAACACTGTTCTGATCCCAGTTACAGTGGACCAAGAAGTACACGTGTCTTTATTGATTGAAAAGATACTTTTGCAGGTTAAGAAAGTCTCATTTTGTTGTAAAACTGTTAAAAGACTGAAATACGTGATTAGAAACCACACAACAAAAAGTGTCTTCAGTGACGTTTCTCTCTGAAACTAGACGTCTGTGTGTTGAAGAGGATGTTTCACACGAATAACACAGCTGTGTGAGAATGAGTTATTATCGTCCAGGCTCCACATCTGTCTTCAAATCAAATCACATACATAGACGTGTGACAGCAGAACACAGAGCACACCTTCAGTCCACAGCAGCTGACTCATGTTGGTGTTCCAGCTCCACCTGTCCACACACCTGCTCAGCTTCAGCTGCTGATTGGCTGCTAAACAATAGGAACAACAACTGTAACACACTGGAACCTCCCACAATAACTCTGAACACAAACGCAGCGTGTTTGTTCTCATCAACACGCCTCCATTGTTGTGCACACCAAAGAGCAAAGCTGCATGTTGATAGCTTCCAGCTGTGATTTCTACCTGATCGTAATGGTTACAGGTGTTTCCACAGCTGGACGTCAGTGCATTGAGAGAAAAAAGGTTGTTTGAATTCTTTAATTCTTAAAACATTAACGTTACACTTTCCCCTCTAAATATTGCACTTCAACTGTAAAAATATCTTAATGATATATATATATATATATATATATTTATATATATATATATATTACATATACACACACATCATGACAGAGTGGGATCAATGTGAGATATGCAGCTGTAAAGTGTTGAACATGAGCTGACAGAGAGGAGGAAGTTCAGTGTGGAAAGAGAGAGACTGAAGGAGTGGTAGATACAGGAAGGGAGTGGACTCTCAGAGAGGAGACAAACAAGTTCAGTTACATTTATTTAGTCCCCGCCCCCAGAGAAACCATCCTCAGGAAGTTAAACTGATGAGAGTGACAGGTGAACACAGCCCGCTGCTCCACTACCAGGTAAACCTTTCATAGCTTCTCAGCGAACGCGAGCTAAGTGACAGTTTGAACGTGTTGGGACCTGTTTGGGGAGTTTGTTGCGAACGTAACATTACGGTAACTAACACTGCGCTCAACTCAGCAGACACTTACATGTTAGTGCGCCTCTATGCTGAGATTCACGGTAAACGCTGCTCCAACATATCTGGTAGAAAACAAATGTGAATTAATAAAGTTAATAAAGGTGAATTTAACTTTCCAGATGAACTGCTTCTCGCCTGGAAAGTAGACGAGATAATGCGGAAGCAGCAGGGGCGATTTCAGCCTTCAGAGAATAAACAGGAAGTCAAAGAAACACTCACTTCCTGTTAGATCTGTAGGCTACTTGTACTTCACAGACCTCATTTGGATTCATTCATGTGTGTTTATAAATATATAATTATGTGGAAACTTGCGTTATGTTTTCTATAAATAAGCTTTATTATTGTCAATCACACGAGATTATGTTTTTAGATTAAACCTTTGTTGCACAACATGAGACTAACAGCCAACAATCGAGCGTTAAAAACTACAATTACACAGAAAAATTGGATTTTCTACCTGTTAAATCAGAGAGCCAATCAGCTCTCTGATCAGAAGACAGCCAGTTGTTTCTTTATGTGTTGATGATGAATGTTTGTGATGAACTGAAGGATGAAGTGTTCCTTTATGTGTTGATGTTGAATGTTTGTGATAAACTGAAGGATGAAGTGTTCCTTTATGTGTTGATGTTGAATGTTTGTGATAAACTGAAGGATGAAGTGTTCCTTTATGTGTTGATGATGAATGTTTGTGATAAACTGAAGGATGAAGTGTTTCTTTATGTGTTGATGATGAATGTTTGTGATAAACTGAAGGATGAAGTGTTCCTTTATGTGTTGATGATGTACAGAAACAGAGATACATTTAAAGACATTATCTGCTCAACACCAGCGTCCATTAAACCAGTAACACTTCTTTCATGTTTCTTTTGTATTTCTTCTAATCTGTTTACAGAAATTCTCTCTCATCAACAGAGTTTAAAAGTTTTGCCAGAAATCTCCCATAAAGTTCAGCAGCAGAAAACACGGTCTCTGGCGGCCATTTTACTGTGTACCCACGGGCGACATGTGTCATAACAACCCGTCATCAGAACTTTAGTGGCAAACGGTTTGATGATGTCAGCAAATCTGGAGAGCTTTTGTCAGCTTTACAGCAGAGACTGCTCACAGAAGTGACCTCAGACGATGCTTCCACAACGGTAATAAACCTTTATGTCGTTACACGGTAGAGGTCTGTGATTTGATTTTGTTCTATTCATTTAAGATATTGTCTCGCATATTTGGGGAATGATTCATATTTTAAACATTTTAACAAATACTAAAATTGTATTCTAAAGTGACTTCAAACACCTCATGATGAATATAAAATGTGTTATAAAGAATGTGTTGGTCTCCACTGAGGTAGGAAGAAGGCTCATGACCCCGAGGAGGAGCAGCCGTCCCACTGTGCTTTGTGTCGGGATGTCCTGAAGGATCCAGTCTCTACCAGCTGTGGACACTGGTTCTGCAGACGGTGCATCACCTCGTACTGGGACCAGTCTGCTTCATCGGGGGACTCCTCCTGTCCCCAGTGTGGAAAAAGATCTGGACTGCAGACAGCCATTGGGACCAGCACTGTGCAAAGTAAGATGTCTCTCTGCTGCATGGAGACGCCAAGAAATGATTCATAGATGTGGCCTCAACCATTTTTATGAATAAATGTATTAGTTTTATTTATTGCCCACATGGGATTACAAGACACCACGAGTTTACATTCCTGAGAGGCAGGTAGGTAGACAGGTAGGTAGACAGGTAGGTAGGTAGAGTGCCCATTTAACAGACAGCCACAGATGCCTGATTTGCTGTCCTTGTTTTGTCCGAGCATTTGATTGTCTCACATTTCTCCTTGTCGTTCAGGAGATTGTGGTCTACAGGAGGTGTTGGATGAACACAAGATCAGTCTGAGGAGGAGCTGTGAACATGTGACTGAAGGAACTGATAAAACAGGAAGTGGAACCCCCTTAACAGGATCTACACTGAGCTCTACATCACAGAGGGACAGAGTGAAGAGGTGAACACCCAACATGAGGTGATGCAGCTTGAGTCAGTTTCCAAGAAGAAGATCCTCCATGACGCTCCGATCAAGTGCCACGACATCTTTAAAGCCTCACCAGACCAACAGACACCCATCAGAGTCGTTCTGACCAACGGCGTCGCCGGCGTTGGAAAAACCTTCTTGGTTCAGAAGTTCACTCTGGACTGGGCCGAGGGTTTGGAGAACCAAGATGTCAGTCTGGTGGTTCTGCTTTCGTTCAGGGAGCTGAACTTGATCAAAGATGAGCCGTACAGTCTTCTCAATCTGCTCCATGTTTTCCATCCAACATTACAGAAGATCACAGCAGAGGAGCTCTCTGTCTGTAAAGTTGTGTTCATCTTTGATGGTCTGGATGAAACCAGACTTTCACTGGATTTCAAGAAGAAGAAGAAGAAGAAGAAGAAGGTTGTGTCTGATGTCACACAGAAGGCATCGGTCAACGCGCTGCTGAAGAACCTCATAGAGGGGAATCTGCTTCCCTCGGCTCTTGTCTGGATAACTTCCAGACCTGCAGCAGCCAATCAGATTGCTCCTTCACGTGTTGACAGGGTAACAGAAGTACGAGGCTTCACCGACCCCCAGAAGGACCAGTACTTCAGGAGGAGGTTCAGTGATGAAGAGCTGTCCAGCAGAATCATCTCACACATCAAGACATCCAGGAGCCTCGACATCATGTGTCTAATCCCAGTCTTCTGCTGGATCACTGCTACAGTTCTGGACCACATGTGGACTACAGACCAGAGAGGAGAGCTGCCCAAGACCCTGACTGACATGTACTCACACTTCCTGCTGGTCCAGACAAAGAGGAAGAAGCAGAAGTACCACGAGGGACAAGAGACGAGTCCTCAGGAGCTGACGGAGGCTGACAGGGAAGTTCTTCTGAAGCTGGGGAGGCTGGCGTTTGAACATCTGGAGAAAGGAAACATCATGTTCTACCAACAAGACCTGGAGCAGTGTGGTCTTGATGTCACGGAGGCCTCGGTGTTCTCAGGAGTTTGTACAGAGATCTTCAAAAGAGAGAGCGTGATCTTCCAGAAAAACGTCTACTGCTTTGTTCATCTGAGTGTTCAAGAGTTTCTGGCTGCAGTCTACATGTTCCACTGTTTCACAAACAGGAAGACAGAGGTACTGAAGGACTTCATGGGGAGGGATGATTACCCAACCCTGGAGGACTTCCTGAGGAGAGCCATGGAGAAATCCCTCAAAAGTAAAAATGGTCACCTGGACCTGTTTGTCCGCTTCCTTCATGGCCTCTCTCTGGAGTCCAACCAGAGACTGTTAGGAGGCCTGCTGGGTCAGACAGACAACAGTCCAGAAATCATCCAGAGAGCCATCAACAACCTGAAGGAGATGAACAGTTCTAAGATCTCTCCTGACAGAAGCATCAACATCTTCCACTGTCTGACGGAGATGAACGACCACTCGGTGTATCAGGAGATCCAAGAGTTCCTGAAGTCGGAGAACCGATCGGAGAAGGAACTCTCAGAGATCCACTGCTCAGCTCTGGCCTACGTACTGCAGATGTCAGAGGAGGTTCTGGATGAGTTGGACCTGCAGAAGTTCAACACCTCATATGAGGGGCGACGGAGACTCATTCCAGCTGTGAGGAACTACAAGAAAGCTGTGTAAGTCCAGATGTGATTAACTTAATAAATCAGTTTAGATAAGTAGTTTAAATCTTCAAATATACAAACTATCACACCAATGTGTTTTACTGAAATATAACGTTTATTTTTACAATCAACACTTAAAAAGATGAAGGTGATTGCAAATGACAAGATAATACAAAATGTAAACCGTACTTTGGTGATTTATTTTCACTTGTTTACTTCTTTTTTACAAAATGAACCAAAAAACTGGCAATGAGGAAGATCTTGGGTACATAATAATGAGATTAAATATGACACCATTTTTACATCATACCCTCTGAACCAAAGATAAATCTATGACACTATTACTAAGCTTTTTTACAAGATATTTAGTCAGTGCTGATCTAGACCCCTTGTCCCAGATACGGCGGGAAACCAAACGCAGTGTTCATAACATCATCCGGCGGTGCTCGTGAACGTATTCAGTGTAGATACTGGGTTCATCTACAACCTGGCTGATGTCTGTTCATGAGAATGAATCGTTGCCCCTCTGAAAGAAGCTCTGTGTTTATACACTATGTAGTCTGAATAGAAACAAAATAAAATAGTGCATGGTGCATGTTTTAAAGGTTAGTCACTCTTAATTGGATTTGACAAATACTTTTTTCAGCATCTGTTTTGTTTTGTGCGTTTTAGTGTATTTGTCTTTGTGTAAGTGAACATTGTTACTGCATACGTGAAGCAATGAACAAGTTTGAGTACTGTATGCTTCATCACCTACATTGTTTAAACTGCAGGCTTAAATGTCACACTTGTACCCAAATATGGACCTGCATAGTTAAGAAATGATGACACTTTAGTATTTGAGTTACATCAAATATTTTGTGAAATCAAGAACTTTTTATCAAATGGAATCTTGAATATATTTTGGATTTGGAATGTGTGAAAAGTTGGGTGTGATGACTTATACTGACATGTTGCCTGGTTTTGCTGTAAATCAATTGCAATAACCAGATAACAACAATGCTGAAATAACAACATAATGATGTTGATTTGTAAAAAGTCTGAATTCATGCCTTGTTAGGTCTGGCAGCATTACGACAGGAAAACAACTTTTTAAATGCTTGTTTTCTAAATGGAGTTCAGTTTGATTCGTGCTATGCTAACATCATAGCAGCAGCTGTAGTCTGTGGATTATACACATACATTTATACACATTTATGTCTGCTTTGAGGTAATGTAGAGCTCTTGGTGACAACAGACAACTTTTTTCCTCCATTAGTTAATATTAGTATGTAATATATTCGTAATATTTAAAATCGAATACGAGAACTTATTTTGTCATTAAATGCATGACGTAAATATAAAGCGTCCTCTTTCATCGTTGCATATGACAAATATTTGTGCCATGACAGACTTCGTGGCTGTGAACTTTCGGAGACTCACTGTGCAGTCATTGCCTCAGCTCTGAAGTCCAACCCGTCCCATCTGAGAGCGCTGGACCTGAGTTACAACAACCTGAAGGATTCAGGAGTGGAGCTGCTGTGTGCTGCACTGGGGAGTCCACACTGTAGACTGGAGACACTGAGGTCAGTTCACTGACTGTACATGGTCTCGTTTTTGTATATCTACAAATCCTTGACTGAGGTTTCCCCAAGCACCAACCTCCAGTTCCTAAAAGTGAAGCCAAAGCTGAAGTGTCTTAAAGCTGCATTCTCTCTAGTGCCCACCAGGGGGCGACTCCTCTGGTTGTATAGAAGTCTATAGAAAATGACTCTACTTCTCTCTTGATTTATTCCCTCAGTAAACATTGTAAACATGAGTTTATGTCTCAATCTCTAGTTTCAAGTCTTCTTCAATACAGCATGATGTTCATTTAGTACATGATGGTCCATTTAGAGTCACACAGACCATAAAGCAGGGGATGCTTTAGGGCGGGGCTACACGCTGATTGACAGGTCTCTACCAGAGACGTATACGGCGTCTCTACGTCTCCTCCTCAGTCCAAATATAGTCACTTCCTGTTCACTGGTTGCAATCCAAGATGGTGACGGCCAAAATTCTGAAATCAAGGCTTCAAAACATCAGTCCACCAACCAATGGGTGACGTCACGACGACTACGTCCACGTCTTATATTCAGTCTGTGGGTTTCACAGTTTTGGTTCATATATTTTTAGGATTTTTCTGAGCACAAATAAATGTGTCTGTTGCTCCAAATGTCTGAACAAAACAACAAGTAGAGGCAGTGAATGTCAACAGACTCACGTTGTCAATGACCTGATTTTTATCTACATCATTTATCCTTCATTCAGACTGAAGTGGTGCGGGTTGTCAGAGGTCAGCTGCTCTTCTCTGGTCTCAGCTCTGAAGTCCAACACGTCACCTCTGAGAGAGCTGGACCTGACTGACAACAACCTGAAGGATTCAGGAGTGAAGCTGCTGTGTGACCTTCTGGAGAGTCCAGACTGCAGACTGGAGACTCTGAGGTCAGTCCAACATTCTTTCCTCCTGTGCAGACATAAAGCTGATATTATACTGATCTTAAAGGACCTTAAAGCCTCAGCGGTAGTAAAAGTTCATTAACTGTGGCAGAGAAAGCTATTTGATGCTTAAACTGAAGCTGCTTTGATTTTATGACTCCACTATTCCTAAAATACATAACTTTTGTTCACATATTCTCCTAAAATGTCCTCCTGACACATTTGGTGTCTTTGTTAACTTTGTGTTCTTGAGTGGAATCTTAAATGAGTTTCTGTGTTTTTATCTCTTTGTGTTGGGCTGACATGAGTTTAGATGGAGCTGGCAGAGTTCAAGTGAAGTCACTTGGTCTTCATTGAAGCAGCAGCACGTTGTCATTAGTATTAATGAGCTCTTATTCACTTCTTGTACCTCACAGTGTTTAACCTGCATTCAGCTCATGTGTTTGGAGTTTCCATCTTCTAAACGTCTCCGTTCTAAACGCCTGACACTGAATGAACATTGTCCTCTAAACTTACATCATTTATCCTTCATTCAGACTGAGGTGGTGCGGGTTGTCAGAGGTCAGCTGCTCTTCTCTGGCCTCAGCTCTGAAGTCCAACACGTCACCTCTGAGAGATCTGGACCTGAGTCACAACGACCTGAAGGATTCAGGAGTGAAGCTGCTGTGTGATCTTCTGGAGAGTCCAGACTGCAGACTGGAGACTCTGAGGTCAGTGAGGGGGTCCGAGTCAGTCCGTGCTGGTTCAGCAGTGTTGTTAATAAAACACAGGGCGGTTTACTCACAGTGAGGGTTTCCCTCCTTTTTCTCCCTTTGAGCTCATCGAGTGCAGTTCCTCTGATGTTTCTTTTCTTTCATTTCTCCACAAACAATAAAATAAAAGCTGACAAAGCCAAGCCAAGCAAGTTGTTAGAAGTCGTTGGATTTCACAGTAGAGTGAATAAAGGTAGTTGGTTTTGTTTTCCTGTGATGTTATTTCCTCTAATGCACGCTCACAACATGAATGTGACCTGATCATGAAGCAGATTAGTTGCTTCATATTAGGACCATGAAGCTGGCTAACTCAAAGAACCAACAATTATTTAAATCTTGATCATAACTTTTGGGATTGTGTTCCTCCCGACAGGTTGGATGGCAGGTTGATCACTAAGAAACACAAACAATGTGAGTATTGAAAGAATGTCCCCATTCAAGCTATTCTACATTAAAACCTGATCTTAATGAGCGTCATCGTAACAAAAAGTATTTTCTCTTCTGTTAGAGCTGTTTGAAGAAGTTTGTCTGCTAATGTTTCTCTTTCTCTTCTTCTCTCCATCAGGTGACGCCGACGGCAAACTGGATGTGAAAACAAATGAGCCAGACAAAGAGGTGAGGGAGCAGCAGCTGAAGAGCGTGAAGTTGATTTATTGAGGTTTCTCTCCTGAGTAAATGTAATTATTGTGTACCAGGGGAACAGAGGAAAGAGAACTGTGGCTTGTTACTTGATTTCTATTGAAAGAACTGACTTTGTGCCTTCTTAGTTCCAGGCTCCATCCTCATTCTCACCTGAACACACAGCTGAATCTTCATACAGGTAATCCTATGAAATACACTATTCCAGCTTCTTTCACGGTTCATCAAGTTGTGATTCTAAATGAAGGTCTGTTGTCTGTGGGGAGCAAGTCAAAGCAGGACCTGGACCTTATTCATGAAGCTGTGTAGGATCCATATAAAAACAAAAATCAGATTAATAAAACTGTGCATGCATTCATTCACGGTTCAGGTACTGGTTCAGGTGGCTTTGAACACAAAAGGCGACATTGAAACGATGAGGAACTGACAGAAGAACAAAGGGTCTGGGCCGGTATATAGAGAGAGAGGTTGATGAGGGAATGAGATGCAGGTGAGGAGGTGGGCAGGGAGGAGGGAAGTGGGAACAACATCTCAAGAACAATTGTCTTGCGAGTATGTTCACAAGAAGTAATACATGCTGCTGATGCTCATAATCAAGAAGAATCTTCCCGGCAATGTGTCTGACCAATGACAGAACAGCTTTCTCTCACATGGCATTAGTCTTGAACGTCTCTGTGTGAACACAAACAAACCGAGGAGCAAATGCAATCACTGTACGAAGTTAGTCTCTGAATCGACAACACAGCAAACAAACTACGGGTCTGAAAACGCCCTAAATAAGAGTGGAGTTGTCCCCTGGGTGTCATCATGCTTTACACTACGATCAGTCTGTGCTGCACATGGACACCTGTGAGTGGAAACAGATCATGTGACTAACAGGCCAATAGATGCTTCTTATATTAATTCGTCCTCTCCGTGTCCTACAGGTTCAGGTGTCCTGGTCCAGGTGTGTTCCAGTGTTCTTTGACTGGACTGGTGTTTGTTATGGCTCAAGAGGCAGAGCTGCTGTACAGGACTGTCCAATGGGATGAGGGCCTCCTCCAGCCAGCTGGCAAGAAGGCTGCAGGGCCGCTGTTTGACATCAAGAGCTCCGAGGATGCTGCAGTCTGTGAGCTCCACCTCCCACACTGTGAAACAAAGCACGGTAAAGACATGGCTGTCTTCAGTGTTCAGGGATAAATCACCAAAACTACAAAGAGTCGTATTAATGTGTAAAACTAGCTGCATCTGGGGACATGCAAAAAATACATTATAATGGTGGCAACACTAAATGCACAGATCCAGACAGATCACATGTGGGAAAATAATGATGAATTCAAAAATAATAGTGAAAGGATAGGGGCGGAGTGGGAGGCTCCAGAGTCAACTGGCTAACACACTTCATGCAAACTCAAAAACAAGCAGTGATGGAAGCAGCAAATCAGCTCAACCTTGCGTTAGCTGTTAGCGGTTAGCCAACCACACCGTCTAAAACAGTGAAAGTGATCCACAGAGCAGCTGCAGAGAGGTACTCAGCAGGGTGTGTACTGGTGGCTTCGTTAGCTGCCAAACTCATCGTCCATTCCGTTAGTCTTTTGGCCAAACACACCGCAGACTGTTATCCCTCCGCTGTGTCTCTTGCTGCATAGTAGTCGTTGGGGGGCCGGTGATGCACTCAGCTGGGGTGTCACTAGGGGCCGGGGGTTTGTTGAGAGTGGTGGGTTAGCAGGCAGTCGATGGCAGTATGAAACAGGCAATAAAAGTTGTTGAGAGGAAGTGTGAGTCACTGCAACCACAAGAGGTCCTTGAGAATGCAGCCATAACTGAAATATTATGCAGTCAGCTGTAGCAGAAGGTGAGATTAGCCGTGGACAGACACAGAGCTGCACACTCACTCAATCACAGGCACGCATGAGACCAATCGCATGATTCTCCTGGCAGAGACAAAAATGACAAATTGAACTCGAGTGGTAAGAAATGAATTAGTTTGGGATGAACCTGTTTCAGCAATAATGAATGAAGGTTGAACAGCTCTTTGCTCCCACAGCGTTGGTCTTTGACGGCCTGTTGTCCGTCGTCCACATCACTGATGATGGAATGACAATCCTGGAGCCGCTGGAGATTACGGATACTCATGTGGTGGTGAAGGTCCCTAACCTCTCCGCTTTTGGCCTCGTCTGGGATATCGTCAGGAGGTTTCTGAACATCAGGCTGCCAATAAAGGGCCACGTTCTGCTGTTCCTCCGACCCCCGCTCGTCAGGGATCAAATTCTCAATGTGTTGCTGCTGCAGAAAAACATCCCTGTGCATGAGGTAAAGCTCTCTGTCATATGTGCTCACCAGCAACTTAAACTCTTGTTTTAAGACACAGCTGTTTCCACAAAGACGGTTCACACTTTGCTCCTCGTGCTGTGCTCAGAATCAAATCTATCTGAACTGTAAATCTTCAGATTGCTTTGTTTTTGTAGTTTTTTTGATTCTCTCTCAGCATGTATTTCCATCTGCCACTAACATTCGTGATACTTCTACCAGATGGCATGAATAGTAAACACAACACAGAAACAATGGAAACAGATTTGCTGAGATGATCACTCAACTGAGAGGCTTTACAGGCAGAGTGAACGTTATTAAAATGAACTTGTGTCACAGTCCCTTTTTGAAAAATGGACTAGGTTCGTTACAAAACTTAAGGAAGAATTTAGAATCTACAGACGGAGAGAGAGAGAACGGCTTCTGGACTTTCAGTAGTTGGCGTCATAATTGAAACCAGTATTTTACTGGTTGGAAGATGAGAATCTCCCTCCTGGATGCAAACTGAACTTCACATCATTGAATATGATTTGTTTAATGCTGCATGACCAAAAGAAATGTGAGAAAATACTCAAAACAGTCAAAATATGATGGAAAACTTTCCCTTCTCACCACTTACCCGAGGACCTTATCCTCATCATCATCTTTTTAATTGACTAACTCTCATGTTTAGATGTACTCTACACCAGTAGCGGGCCGTCAGGGCCTGCAAGGCCTTCTCTGCTGGCCTAAACAGAATCACAAAGCTATATATATTTAAAAAAAAACAAAAAACAATTTAATAATTTTTCTTCAATACACTACATGTATTATAATTTATAAAAATATTTTTCCCATTATCTTATTTTCTCATTGCACAGCTCCTGTCTTCCTCAGTTGCTCTGCTTCCAGTGCAGCTTGTTTTAAGGAGAGCTTTTATCCAATCAGATCTCACCTCTGTGTCTCTAGGTAAGAACAGAGCCAGAGGCCTGGAGACTCTCACCTGCAGCCAGTGCAGATTAAAGTACATGGGGACGATGTTGTTGATTGTCATAGTGTTCAACCAATGAGATCTTTAGTTTGACATGTTGGGCGTATTCTTTGAGGTGTCAGCGGCGGCTAGCCGGCCTATAATGACGTCAGCATTACGTGCCGCTCAGTGTTCATCTGTAGCTTTCCCACGAGGTGCAGAGTGTGCTGTGATTGGTCAGTGGGCAAGCATGTGACTATCGTGAAATGAAACTTAACAGCCAGCAGAGGCTGATGGGTAGTGAATCACATCACGTGATGCAGCTCAGCCAATCAAAATGCATTCTGACTGAGTTGAGCTGCACCATGACACAGAGTGCTGAGAGGAGGAAAGACACTGCAGAGCAGTACATTCAACGTTCAAGTTGTGAAAGTAAAATCCTATGATAATCTCTTTGGGTCGCGGCTTGTCATTAAGGAATGACTGTGGATCCCACAGCCAGACCAGCTGAGAACATTATATTTTCCTGAATTTAGGCTTTTGCATTCTCGAAATGCTCAATTCCTACCGAACGGTTTAATACGAAGACGTACATAGTTACAGCCTTAAAAATGAGCTGTGGCGCCACAATGTGGTTATAAGGTGGTATTTCAGCTGCAGGACCAGCAGTGAAGGCCCAGGTATAAAATGCACGGCCCGCCACTGCTCTACACATACAATTACCTTGACTATCTGAGATTAAACTAAACTAATATAAATGTCCCGTTAACAAAGGTTTCCAAAGATCAACAATCTGCGACGTACATCCAGATCTCCTCCGAATGTGATCAGGACATTTACGTTGGTAAAAGGTACCATGTCCACTGTGAACCTGAGGGATTCTGGATCCAGCCTGAGGTGAGTCAGGTCACTTCTACCCTTCTAAGGGTCTGTGTCCACATTCAGTTTTATTCCTGAGCACCAGCATCTGTTTTCACTTTGTGTTTGTGATCGTTCCCTTAGCTGTTAGCTGTTAGCTGTTAGCTGTTAGCCAAACAGTAACAGTGAGCTGCAGAGCAGTGATTGAGAGGTACTCAGCAGTACTGGTAGTTCTGTTAGCTGTTAGCCAAACACCCAACTGTTATCCCTCCACTGTGTCTCCAGCCTCACAGTAGTGTGTTGTGGCCTGTGTCCACATAGCATCTTTTCCTGAGTGCCAGCGCCTATTTTCAATCGTTCCCAATGAAATCTTTTTTTTTTTTTGACAATCCGCCTTTTTTGTGCGCCCGCACCGGGTGCTTGAAGTTAAAAACCTGAGAACTGGTGATGCTGGTGACGTCACTGTAGAAAATGAAAGAGAAGCTTGTTTTGTCTGTCTGTCTGTCCTGAACTTTACACAGATTATAGCTTGTGAGTGATTTCATCACGTACACGTCGTCTCCGACGGACCGTCTTCCTCGTCTCTTAACGTTACGGCCGACAGATTGAGCATTCTCCAGCTCATCCATACAAAGTATGATGGTGCTCATGATGGAAAACAAAGTCAAACCAATAGATAATAAAAAGCAAAGGGGCGATGCTAGTGGATCATACAATGGTGGTTAGAGTGGTGAAATGTGGTCAAGATATTGTCATAGAAACAAAGCAAAACGTCTCGGAGTGTTTTTTTGATGAAACGCTGGGATGAAGGGATCCCCAGAGACCGGCCAGGAAAAGATGCTGTGCTATGAATCACAATCAGGGAGGATATCAGATACACAATGTGACTTCTGGTTCTTGTTTTCAGGGTAAACTATTTGACTCGTCGTATGGACCGGATTTCTATCCAACATTTGAAGTTTTCCTGACCCCCAACACGGAGACGGTGACTTTGTCGATCCAGGACGAAGAGAGGAACGCAGTCTGGAAGCGTCGTATATTACTGGAAGGTAAAGACTATCAGACACCCAGTGATGGACGAGAGTAGAACAGATGTGTGCGGCTCTCATGAACATTCAGGGAGCTCCACATCTCATATCATTCTTTATTCAGGCTGCAGTCTTTATGATCCATATATCTGGAACAACATGCAGGACAGCTGCAACTCTCTTCTGTCAAATGAAGGCTGAAGACTCTCCTGTTTATTAAACACTGTGCTGTAACTGTAATCAGTGTCTTTTATACCCCTTTTATGCTATTTTAGCTTGTTTTTATTTTGGCTCTTTAATGTATTTAAATGTCTTTTTATAATGCCTCTTTTGCATTTTGGGCTTTTGATGTTTTATGTGAAGTGCTTTGAATTCTTGCTGAAATGATTTAAATAAATAAACTTGCCTTTTCTTACATGTACGGGTGCAACGGATCATAAAGCTCACGGTTCAGATCGGAGTCACGGATCAGCACAACAGAAGAAAGGAGCAAATATAACGTTTAGAGATCCCTGATCACATCTATCGGCTGCAGATTACCGATCATAGATGATCCGTGTTGGCAGATACCTTTCTGTTGTTTTGTTATAGCAGCTGGTCTACAAGACTCCACCTCCAAAGAAATCTATTCAACCGCTCTGAAGTCAGAGTGAACATCAACATGTTTCAATTTGATCCTTTCACACGATTCAAATGATGAGGAAATACAGACTACATTTGAACACATCACGAACACATCACATCTTTACCTGAACAGAGCCTGAAGGCATCATAATGTAACTGAATGGAACCTCCGTACGTTAGCCGTTAGCAGACAGAAAGCATGAATGCTGATGTCCTGATTGTAGATTTCTACGGATCAACAATGTTCCTTTGCACCACTACTTACATGTAACACTACTGGGAACAATATGTGTAAATATATGTGTATATATATATATATGTGTATACATTCTATCCTTTTTCTTTAAGGAGAACACGGGAAGTGATTTACAAAGCAGAAATGTGAGGAATAGCTGGCTGTAGCAGTCCAACACAGACTTTTGAACTTTATAATATTTTCTTGGTTATCTTCCAGGTCCAAGAGCGGAAATTCAACAGAGAAATCCCAGCAGGGTCCCGGCACAGGACGGGGTCCCGGCACAGGACGGGGTCCCGGCAGAGGACGGGGTCCCGGCAGAGGACGGGGTCCCGGCAGAGGACGGGGTCCCGGCACAGGACGGGGTCCCGGCACAGGACGGGGTCCCGGCAGAGGACGGGGTCCCGGCACAGGACGGGGTCCCGGCAGAGGACGGGGTCCCGGCAGAGGACGGGGTCCCGGCACAGGACGGGGTCCCGGCACAGGACGGGGTCCCGGCACAGGACGGGGTCCCGGCAGAGGACGGGGTCCCGGCACAGGACGGGGTCCCGGCAGAGGACAGGGTCCCGGCACAGGACAGGGTCCCGGCACAGGACAGGGTCCCGGCAGAGGACAGGGTCCCGGCACAGGACAGGGTCCCGGCAGAACAGAAGCTGTTCTCAGTTCGGACTCAATTTGTCAACAGCGTGTCGGACTCTGTCCTGGATCAGCTGCTGGATAAACTTCTTCATCACAGAGTGATTACTGACGCTGAAATGCAGTCGACCAGAACAAAACACGGAGCAGATAAAGCACGAGACGTGATCGACACGGTGAGAAGAAAGGGATCTGAAGCCTGCTCAGTTCTGATCGCTGCTCTCTGTGAGGTGGACCAGTGGCTTTACACAGCGCTGAACTTGAGCTGAAGATGAACCAAGAACTGTGGAGTGATGATGATGATGGTGTTGACTCTCTCGTCTAGATTACCTGTGATGTGCGTTGCATTAGGTACATCATCACAGACAAGTTTGTTGAATGATAGATAGCTCGTTTATTGTCTTTGTTGTGGAACAACGTACAAAACGTCCCATTCTTTCCACCGACAGTAAATGCACCAGATCAGCGTATCGCGGACAAAACCCTTTGACCCTTCCGGGGTCAAACACCTGACAACCACGGTGATTTCAGGACTTGTATACCTGAACCCAGGACATGAATACAGCGCCACCCAATGTACACACAGAGAAATACAGTTGTATTTACAACACTATATTTGGCTCCAACAGTTGTCCCACATGACTTATTGTAATCTTTAACTGGTCAGGAGGTGTGTTAGGACACCATATTGAAAACAATGTACAAAAAAGACCAAAAACAAGTAAATACAGTAACTTAAAGAGGCTACAGGGATCTGTGGCTCTGCAAAGCGTGCGCCTGCTGCACACGTGTCCTACGCTGAGTACACACACACACACACACACACACTGTCACCATGGTCAGATTTTGGATACATACAGTAATTTCAAAGCGCACACAAAGACGATTGATCAGGATGAGTCTGGGGCCTCTTAGCTTGTCGTGTTCTTCTTTTGTTGATATTTCATAATCAATAAGAGTAATCTGAGAGTTAAGCAACCTGAAGTTCTTCTTCTGTGGTGCGCTACAGGTTGCATCAGGCACCTGAGGACCATTGTAACCTTTTTATATGAATTGTATGAACCATGTGAACTATCATCGACTCATGTTGTTGGATTGCTTGAAGGTGACTTGTTGCTTGGGGACAGGGCTCCGACCTCATCAAGGTAGCAGTCCGACAACGCTGCCTAAAGAGTACACATGTTGAGAGGTTTACTCTCTCATATCGTATAAGCTTGGCAACAAAGCTCGTATAACCGGTTGTTACTGTGACGTCATGTTTTCAGTGTGTTGTACCTCACAGTGAGCAAGAGTGTCATAAGTCCAGAGTACACGTAGGAATCACTAAATTCATGCTGTACAACACACGTGTCAAACTCGAGGCCCGCCACGTCATTTTATGTGGCCCGCGAATCCGCCAGCAAAAACAAAAAATATATATATTTAATTTTTTTGGAAAAATTAAGTTAGACTTGAAAATAAAAATATCCCCATGGTCGAAATGATGAGAGAGCATGTTGTCTGTGTACCGACATTAAAACTATCACAACAGGTGGACAGGAGAGGCAACAGCCCGGAAAGAGGTTTTCCAACGATTGGAAAAGATCGACAAATAATCCCAAAATGTCCACGAAGAGAAAAATTGATGCAGAGGGAAGAAAATGTAATGAAAGATGGGAAAGCAAATACATGTTTGTGCTTCAAGGAGAACAACGGGTCTGTCTTCTGTGCTATGAGGCGTGTCGGTGATGAAGGATACGATTCACGTCGGCATTTTGACACCAAACACGGAGCTAAACTCAGCCTCCAAGAAAAACATCAAACTGTCCAAGAATTCAAAGGCAGAATGCAACCACAGCAGAATATATTCACACAGCTGCAGCCAGTGCAGGCTGAAGGATGTGAGCAGAGCTCCGGCAGATACAGACTTTAAACATGTCAGTGTGTGAAGAAACATCATCGCAGACGAGTTCATGAACCAGCAGCAACCTGACAACACAGCAGCAAGAGACGAGCAGCTACTCGTGTTTTAATGAAGTGTTGATGAAGCACAGACAACACGGATACAGAGCATCTCTCATGTTTATCAGACCTGACTCTCAGTGATGTAGCTGCCATGCACAGGACGATGACAGGGAGGAACATTAGTGATGCAGAGAGGTGACACAAACAGCTTTGAACAAAGTTAATGTCATAACTTGTGTTTGATATTTGTCTTTGTTTTCTTTCATAGTTTGATCTTTGATAGAGTCATGTGGGTTTCTTAACCCTCAATTAAAATGATTTGTTATAATAACAGAAATGTGTTTAAATATCATTTTTCATTTATATAACTGCATGTACAATATTTTTACACTTGAATAAACAATAATCAAATGCAGAGAGAGAGTTATTGAACAATATGTTAGGAGAAGTTAGTTATACAGTCTTACAGTTACAACCGGCCCTTTGAGGGCGAGCGTGATGCTGATGTGGCCCAGAGTGGAGATGAGTTTGACAGCCTGCTCTAGAAGAAGAAGTGGACTAAAGGCCTTAAGCAGGCCACGCAGCCTGTCAGGGGGGTGCAGTGCTCCGAGCTGTCTCTCAGGACAGACGCGTGAGGCTGATACCAACCTTCCACTGTGAACTATTCAACGCTCTTTGTTTGGAGGCTTGTGCGCTGGCAGAGCAAAGGGAAGGTGCAAGTCTTCACCGCTGTTCCATTTTAATTTGAACCTTTCTCCGGACTTTTGTCACAACGCTTTGCTCACTGGTGAAGGCTTCATTCTATTCGGGTGTTGCAAACTGTTTGTCAACCATTTTTCTCTCCATAGTTGTAACCAAAGAAATATACTCTGAATTGATTTAAATTAACAAAACAAGTTAAAGCTTATTTTCTACGGCTCCATCTTTTCATCTCGATCGGGACAAAGAACCTAGCGAGAGGGGCCTCTTCTACGGGGTACCGCTCAGCCCCTGAGGTAAGCTGAAGAACCCCGCGCACACACACACACACACACACACACACACACACACACACACACACACACACACACACAGGCAGGAGGGAAGTAGAGACCTGGGGTCAGTGTGAAAGAGATTTAAACCAGTGGATCACAGAGCAGGAAGATACAAATTATTATTTTTGCCCCAAATAGCACTGAGCACTAAAATATATTGAAACCAAAGTATAGGGAGTAGAGTGTGAATTGAAATAGAATCAGAAGACCCATGTTCCGCGGTCGAGAACAATACAATAGTTGACCACCGGTATAGGTTTATCTCTTTAAAATGTATTCTGAGGACGAGCAGGAGAGCAGGAGGAGCACGCGACAACAACACGAGGCAGCGGTTCCCACAGGTTTGGTGGGACTGTGGAAGAAAAGTTTGTACGTTTTTAAAGTAAAATGCATCAATCTGGTGAACTTTGAGAGCAAAGATAAGACGCTGGATCTGTGAAGAGCTCTGTGCTCTTGTTCCATCAGTGGTGTAATGTAACTAAGTACATGCAGTGTTTCAGGATCTCATGTTTTTGGGAGTTGAAATAAACGGTGACAGTGGTCTGCAGCCACAAAGAGAAGTTTGCTGCACTTGTTTATTCCGGCGCTCCTACATTGGTGACCCTGAGTCTACTGGACGTTTCCAGAGACGAACATGACGTTTGCTGAAACTGAAGCAGAGTTCTCTCTCAGAGACGTTACCGCGGATGCTACGACATACAGTGGGTACGGAAAGTATTCAGACCCCTTTAAATTTTTCACTCTTTGTTTCATAGCAGCCATTTGCTAAAATCAAAAAAGTTCATTTTATTTCTCAGTAATGTACACTCAGCACCCCATCTTGACAGAAAAAAACAGAAATGTAGAAATATTTGCAGATTTATTGAAAAAGAATAACTGAAATATCACATGGTCATAAGTATTCAGACCCTTTGCTCAGTATTGAGTAGAAGCACCCTTTTGAGCTAGTACAGCCATGAGTCTTCTTGGGAATGATGCAACAAGCCTTTCACACCTGGATTTGGGGATCCTCTGCCATTCTTCCTTGCAGATCCTCTCCAGTTCCGTCAGGTTGGATGGTGAACAGCCATTTTCAGGTCTCTCCAGAGATGCTCAATTGGGTTTAGGTCAGGGCTCTGGCTGGGCCAGTCAAGAATGGTCACAGAGTTGTTCCGAAGCCACTCCTTTGTTGTTTCAGCTGTGTGCTTGGGGTCATTGTCTTGTTGGAAGGTGAACCTTCGGCCCAGTCTGAGGTCCAGAGCACTCTGGAAGAGGTTTTCTTCCAGGATATCTCTGTACTTGGCCGCATTCATCATTCCTTCAATTGCAACCAGTCGTCCTGTCCCTGCAGCTGAAACACCCCATAGCATGATGCTGCCACCACCATGTTTCACTATTGGGATTGTATTGGGCAGGTGATGAGCAGTGCCTGGTTTTCTCCACACATACCGCTTAGAATTAACGCCAAAAAGTTCAATCTTGGTCTCATCAGACCAGAGAATCTTATTTCTCATAGTCTGGGAGTCCTTCATGGGGGCTTTCATATGTCTTGCACTGAGGAGAGGCTTCCGTCGGGCCACTCTGCCATAAAGCCCCGACTGGTGGAGGGCTGCAGTGATAGTTGACTTTGTGGAACTTTCTCCCATCTCCCGACTGCATCTCTGGAGCTCAGCCACAGTGATCTTTGGGTTCTTCTTTACCGCTCTCACCAAGGCTCTTCTCCCACGATTGCTCAGTTTGGCTGGATGGCCAGGTCTAGGAAGAGTTCTGGTCGTCCCAAACTTCTTCCATTTAAGGATTATGGAGGCCACTGTGCTCTTAGGAACTTGAGTGCTGCAGAAATTCTTCTGTAACCTTGGCCAGATCTGTGCCTTGCCACAATTCTGTCTCTGAGCTCCTTGGGCAGTTCCTTCAACCTCATGATTCTCATTTGCTCTGACATGCACTGTGATCTGTAAGGTCTTATATAGACAGGTGTGTGCCTTTCCAAATCAAGTCCAAACTGTTTAATTCAACACAGCTGGACTCCAATGAAGGAGTAGAACCATCTCAAGGAGGATCAGAAGAAAAGGACAGCATGTGAGTTAAATACGAGTGTCACAGCAAAGGGTCTGAATACTTATGACCATGTGATATTTCAGTTATTCTTTTTAATAAATTTGCAAACATTTCTACATTTCTGTTTTTTTCTGTCAAGATGGGGTGCTGAGTGTACATTAATGAGAAATAAAATGAACTTTTTTGATTTTAGCAAATGGCTGCTATGAAACAAAGAGTGAAAAATTTAAAGGGGTCTGATACTTTCCGTACCCACTGTACTATCATGTGGTAGCTAATGGATACAACGCTAGCTCTCCGACACAGTAAACCCCGGTGTTACATATGCATAACTCTGAAAGAGTCCATGGATCGATCTCGACGGTCTCTACACTAGTATTGACATCAAAGAAGGCATACAAGCCAAAAAAATATATTTCGGAAACACCCAAACAAAAAAAGACCAGAAAAATTATGAGATCAATTTGACTAAAACTGATTTTACATTCAATGAGAGGTTTTCCTTCAAATTAAAGGTGCAGCTATGGGGGAGAAATTTGCTCCCACATAAGCAAATATGTTCATGGCTGAACGGGAGGACTCAGCCCTAAAGATGGGTCCTAAGAAGCCCTGGTACTATTACAGGGTTTAGATGATATCTGGGGGTGTGGCCTCACACGAGAGAGGATTTTGACATCTTTCTGAACTCTCAATCACAGTGAATCAATCGAGCTAAAATCCACCAGCAGTTGAACCTCTGTGGATTTCCTGGACACCACTTTTAAGAGTGACCGGTTCCATGAGACCCACACACACTAGACATGAAAGTGTTCTGTAAAGAGACCCACGCTCTGCTCTACACCACCCCAACACACCTATGCAGGCTTGATTAAGTCAGTTGAGGTTTCACAGAATCTGCACTGAGCAGGAGGATTTTAATTCTGCAGCCAGTGTTGTTTCGAGCTTTGGCCAGCAGAGGGTAGTCTCGGGCTTTTCTTAGAAAATGTAGAAGGTCATTTCAGCAAACTAAACTAACATTTGTGACCACATATTCCCTGTCAACTGTTGAACTGGTGAGAGAAAGTAGAAGGAACTTTCACAAACACATGACAGGAACCTCAACATTCAGGAAAAACAAGAATTTACAGGATCTCCTGGTAAAAGATAAGATCAGATCAGATAATCCTAATAAAGGATTATCTGATCTGATCTTATCTAAAAGATAAGATTAAACCCCTTTTTGATCCTAAACCCAGAGGACAGGGAGAATACTTTCAGCACCGTAACGGGTTCACTAAGCGGTACACAAAGGTCCTCCGTGGCAGTCTAAAATCAAAAAATCTAAAAGTATACCTTTGACTTCATGTGAACAGTGTGGCTTGCAGTATGTGGGTCAAACATTACTCAACATGAACACAATACACTGAACAGGAAAAAGATGGCGACGCCCTTTGTGAAACACTTCCTTCGATACACCATGAATTGGTTTAACTCTGGCATATTTTACCACGACTTTTCTTTACATGGCATAGTATATAATGACCATTTGTCTTTTTTCCACATATTTTTATAAAAAAAATTTTTAAATTTTTTTACCCTTTTGAAATACTAGTTTTACTTATTTTGGAAATTTATATTATAGACTTATTTTTACGACCTACTACGATAATGTTTTTTTAAAGCGTATTTTAAACGTCATGTGACGTGACGTACTTTACGATGACTTTCTTCAACACACGCACATCTTGAGCAACAGAAGCAATGTAAACGCATAAGGATACATGAAACTGGCACCGTGTTTTAAAAACAAATCCATTTTAATATCTACATCCAAAACATGGAAATGTACAAACAGAAAATTTAACGATATCAAATATTTTTTAAAGTAAAAAATGACAACAAATCAAGATTTAAAAGCTTTTCCATTTACAACACAATGTGTTGAAAGTGGCCATGAGATGATGTGCGACCATGACGGGTCTACAATATCTTCCGGTGCAAATCTGAAAAACAAAAAACGAGATGTCAATTACTGCTGCAAACACTTACAAGCTGTATATTTCTGAGAAATACAGTACTGTGTATATATACGCACACATATACATACTTGGCACAGTTCTGTCAGGGTCCATCTCGTGTCCGCGGGCAGTGTGAATACTGCGTCGTCTATCCAGTACCTTGGGTAGCTTCATAACCTAAAGAAAGAAATATAAAGAACATGCATTACATTTACAAAGCTATGACAGCCGTCTGTTCCTGTTGAATTTAAAATTTAAATTTTCTTAAACTATTTGAATAATATCCAGTGTTTCAAAGGTCATGTTGTAGTAGCTACGAACCCCAGCACGGCGCTCGTGTTGACGGACGAGCGTGAGAAGGAAGCAGGCCTCGGTGAAGATGCCGCCTCTGTTTCCTGCTACTTCATCCCCCGCATCTCTGCTGCAGCGGCTCCACCGAACACACTGCCTCCACGGAGGAGGACATTGAGAGTGTGTGGAGCAGAGGGAAAGAAAGTACAAACATGCATTCAACTTATTGAACCACTTGATCAGACAGAAGGAAAAGATTTGAGAAAAGTATGCAACGGTAATACAAGGCTTTGAAATCACGGCGCTTGGCTGAGTGGTCAACCTGACGGTAACCTTTGCAATGGAAAGCTGTACAGGCTGTAGCGCTGCCATGACAACAGTGAAGTCAGGCTCTTATGCTGAGGGTGTGAACCATGAAGATCAACAGAGCAGGCAGCATGACGAACATCACGGACATAATAAAACATGCGGCACACTCTGAAAGATGAAAGCAGCCGATGCCTGACGACACTTGACCACTTGAGGACAGCAGCTTCTCTCCGGTCCTGTGTGAATGCTGGCTTCAAGAATCATTTCACTGCTCTGCACCAGCTGCTCAGGAGGACCGCTATGACCCATTCAGTGTGAGTTTCTGCAGGTGAGTAATACGAATTGAAACAAATCCCCACACATACCTGGACCTTGAGACCTGGACCTTGAGACCGGCTATAGTGTTGGTTCCGCCCTATCGTCTTCCCTTATTTGCATCTCGGTCTGTGTCTGCTTCAGTGGAGCCGGTCGTACGAGCTTTGAGGGCCAACAGGCCTCCCGCTGCAGCGGCTCCTGTGCTGAAAGACAAACCGATGGGTAAGTCTGCAGATACGCACTGTGTTTAAACAGTTGTTGCTATTGTTTGACAAAACCACTTAATATTCCTGGAATTCGTCTCCTCACCCTCAGATGTAAGAAACACAAGAAGCAGAGCGCTGGTCTACGGCGTGGCCTCCGTTCAGAGACAACGACTGTAATGGTGAATCCAATTTAAGATGCTGTTGATCAGTTTTACTTTCTCATGTGACGAATTGCTTTTAACATCTTCCACCATTGTATGTGCGCCTCTCCTCTTAGAATATCAGCAGCTTCCACCAGCACTGAGGAGCCTGTCGAGCCCAACTCTGTCCCTGTGAAGCGGCGTCCTCTTCATCTTCTTTTGCTCCACGAGGTTTTATATTCCAGGCTCCCACTGGCTCGTCCTCACACCGAGGTCTGTCTGTTTTCAGTTTGTAGTTTTTATGAAGATATTTAAAACACCGTAAATATGAAAGGACAAGGTAGCGGAGATGTGCGTGCCCTCGATCATGTCTATGGTTTAAAGGTGGAGTTGCTGCTGCTGCTCTTCCCTCAGCTTCAGTATTCCAGAGGTCCCCGCTTTCAACATTGAGCCTCAGGCCGACCCAAGTGAACCCTCTCCTCCCCGCACAGCTCCCACAATGGCCCCTCCCACTCCAGGCAGCCCCCTGGAATCCAAGCACGGCGTACAATACTTCAGGTGACGTCCCTTTTTTTGAAGTATTCCTGGTCGTCTGTTGTTCAGATTTACAGATTACTTTTCACAAGCGTCTCTTTTTTTGTGTTCTTCAGATCTGTAATTGTCAGTGAGCCGGACGGACTGATGACTGTGTGTCCAATGGGAGTCTAAAGTAGATGATGAGTCCGTCCCACAAGAGAGCGAGTGTGTCATGCTGAGCTGTGACTGTTTTGTGGTGTCCCTAATGGGAAGAAACGACCTCATTCCCGAACTGAACAGTTGACATTCACTGTCTTATTGCTTCGCCCGTGTCAGCTGTGGGCCCAGCGAGGCTGTTGATGAAGGAGCGCTTTAAACAGTTGGGCGTCTGGTGGACGACTGCGAGCTGCGCCGGGGGGAGAAGACCACCTGCATGGACATGGTGTATTACCAGGTGAGTGTCCACAAGAGAGGGACAACACATTGTTTCACACACATAAGGAGGACTATTATATTTGCTTTGTGCCATCTTTCAGGTCGAGGATGTCCACAAGAAGATTGACGCTCTTAAAGTAGCAGCGAGCCGAGGCTGCATGGAGCAGCACAAGCCACCGCCACGACAGAAGACAGTGGTGAAGGTCTCGACTGTTTCTGAATATGTTTCGGTTTCAAATAGGTTTGTTTGCAAACAGTGTCATGACATGGATGTAAAGACTTGATGTGCTGTGCTTTTGACAGAAACCATATTTATTAAGCCGAATATCAGCCTCATAAGATGCCATTTATTGAAATGTATGATCCAAACTATTGGTTTTCTTCTATGCAATAAACAAGTGATGTTCTCTTTATTTCAGGATGTTCCTGGGTTGGACTTTGAGCGTTAGCCGCCACAGAGATGCAGCCTGTCCCCGTGGTGCTGGATGTAGAGATGGAGAGTCTTGGCGCTCAGAGGACCTGCTTACTCTGCAGGAACCAGGTATGATTGATGCCCGTGGGTCCTGTGCGTGCACACGCACTGTGTACACCTGTGCTTTATACCGTAAC
>CM051695.1:28172430-28207430 GCA_028022725.1 Lycodopsis pacificus
CGGGTGAACGGGCACTTGATGGTAACCACATACAAGGTCCACTTTAGAAAACACAACACTACCCGACAAGCGGCCATCACCACCACCACCATCATCATCATCATCATCACCACCACCACCACTCCACAGTTCTTGGTTCATCTTCAGCTCAAGTTCAGCGCTGTGTAAAGCCACTGGTCCACCTCACAGAGAGCAGCGATCAGAACTGAGCAGGCTTCAGATCCCTTTCTTCTCACCGTGTCGATCACGTCTCGTGCTTTATCTGCTCCGTGTTTTGTTCTGGTCGACTGCATTTCAGCGTCAGTAATCACTCTGTGATGAAGAAGTTTATCCAGCAGCTGATCCAGGACAGAGTCCGACACTCTGTTGACAAATTGAGTCCGAACTGAGAACAGCTTCTGTTCTGCCGGGACCCTGTCCTGTGCCGGGACCCTGTCCTGTGCCGGGACCCTGTCCTCTGCTGGGACGTGGTTCATTGCTGAGACATTTCTCTGTTGAATTTCCGCTCTTGGACCTGGAAGATAACCAAGAAAATACTATTATGTATTTTATAATCAACAAACAGACAATATTGTCAAGTCCAAATAAATGAAAAGTCTGTGTTATGCTGCTACAGCCAGATATTTCTCATATTTCTGCTTTGTAAATAACTTCCCGTGTTCTCCTTTAAGAAAAAGGATAGAATGTATACATATACATACATATATATATATATATATACACTACTTACATGTAACACTACTATATACTATATATATATATATATATATATATATATATATATATACACACACATTACACAGTATATATATATATATATATATATATATATATATATATATATATATATATATATATATATATATACACACACATTACACAGTATATTATATGTATATATTGTTCCCAGTAGTGTTACATGTAAGTAGTGGTGTAAAGGAACATTGTCGATCTGCAGAAATATACAATCAGGACATCAGCATTTATGCTTTCTGTTCTCTGATAATGTTACATGTAAACAACAAATCCATGTTGAAATTGAAATGAGACACATCTGTTCTACTCTCGTCCATCACTGGGTGTCTGATAGTCTTTACCTAGTGGTACGAGACGCTTCCAGACTGTGTTCTTCTCTTCGTCCTGGATCGACAAAGTCACTGTCTCCGTGTTGAGGGTCAGGAAAACTTCAAATGTCGGATGGAAATTCGGTCCATACGACGAGTTAAATAGTTTACCCTGAAAACAAGAACCAGAAGTCACATTGTGTATCTGATATCCTCCCTGATTGTGAATCGACATGCAGCCAAACTTGTATTTGCATAAAATAAATTTCATTGGGAACGATTGAAAATAGACGCTGGCACTCAGGAAAAGATGCTATGTGGACACAGGCCACTACACACTACTGTGAGGCTGGAGACACAGTGGAGGGATAACAGTTGGGTGTTTGGCTAACAGCTAACAGAACTACCAGTACTGCTGAGTACCTCTCAATCACTGCTCTGCAGCTCACTGTTACTGGTTTGGACGGTGTGTTTGGCTAACAGCTAACAGCTAACAGCTAACAGCTAGCAGCTAACAGCTAAGGGAACTGAGATGCTGGTGCTCAGGAATAAAAGTGAATGTGGACACAGACCCTTACAAGTGTAGAAGTGACCACCTGACTCACCTCAGGCTGGATATGGAATCCCTCAGGTTCACAGTGGACATGGTAACTTTTACCAACGTCCAGCAGACATTCGGAGGAGATCTTGATGTACTTCGCAGATTGTTGATCTCTGGCAACCTTCGTTAACGGGACATTATTATTAGTTTAGTTCAAGCTCAGATAGTCAAGGTAATTGTATGTGTAGAGTACATCTAAACATGAGAATTATAGTAAATTAAAAAGATAATTATGAGGATAAACTGTAAATAAATAAAAGTGTAGAATAAATATTTCTAGATTAAAAAAAACAAATATTACAGCACTGCAAACAAACAGGTCATGTCTTCATGGTGACTATTAAAAGGCTGAAGAAAAGAGATGAGTTATCAAATGTTCATCTTCATTTGAATTCAGAGTTCTGTTTCCCATGTTTACTGAACCAGAACATCATCGTTATTTAACTTTATGGAAGAATAAAAGTTTTAAATTTGTTCTGGTTCGTCCCTTTTTTTGGCATCTCTACAGATCCACTGAACTGTGACCAGATGGATTCAAATATCTGTGAAAGTGTGCTGCTGGAATCAGGGAGGAATCCCTCAATTGTTGTAAAGTCACTAGTATTTCATCATCATACAAATCATAAATAATACGTTTGCATTGTTGAGCTCATAATTTAAAACCAAGGTTGTCTTGAACAATAACTCAGGTAAGTGGTGAGAAGGGAAAGTTTTCCTTCATATTTTGACTGTTCTGAGTATTTTCTCACATTTCTTTTGGTCATGCAGCATTAAACAAATCATATTCAATGATGTGAAGTTCAGTTTGCATCCAGGAGGGAGATCCTCATCTTCCAACCAGTAAAATACTGGTTTCAATTATGACGCCAACTACTGAAATTCCAGAAGCCGTTCTCTCTCTGTCTGTAGATTCTAAATTCTTCCTTAAGTTTTGTAACGAACCTAGTCCATTTTTCAAAAAGGGACTGTGACACAAGTTCATTTTAATAACGTTCACTCTGCCTGTAAAGCCTCTCAGTTGAGTGATCATCTCAGCAAATCTGGTTCCATTGTTTCTGTGTTGTGTTTACTGTTCATGCCATCTGGTAGAAGTATCACGAATGTTAGTGGCAGATGGAAATACATGCTGAGAGAGAATCAAAAAAACTGCAAAAACAAAGCAATCTGAAGATTTACAGTTCAGATAGATTTGATTCTGAGCACAGCACGAGGAGCAAAGTGTGAACCGTCTTTGTGGAAACAGCTGTGGCTTATGTTGAACACGTTGGAGGATTTGCGAAATCGTAATGTCTCTACACGGCAAAGCCCTGGTTATCAGGAGTTAGAACAAAGAGGCATATGACTCTGAGTCTCGTATAAGATTGTGCCTGTTGAACAGACATGCTTCTGTTGTCAGGAAGCCCCCGGGGGCACTGATGTGTACGGTTGGGCGGGCACACACACACCCACACCAGCTTCTCAGACAGTGCTGAGCCAGCAGTTCAAACAGTGAACGAAGAGGGGGGGGGTACTTGACCCAGGTGTTGTTCTGTTCTCACACACACACACACATACACCCCCCCCCCTGTAAGACCAAGGTCAGAACCCCGTAGGGAGAGAGATGAAGGGGTAGAGATAGGCTCACAAACACACACACCCACCCCCCTTTCTCAGACAGTGCTGAGCCAGCAAGTTCAAACAGAGTGCGAGACCTGAGGCGTCGCGATATCGGCCACGGATTGCTGAGGTTTGCATTCTGATGAAATTTATGGCCACCAAGTCAGCATTTGTTTTGTTTCATCAATCAAGTAATGTTTGAAATTCTGTTTGAAGTTGCGCCAAGGGGTCAGAGATCTGAGCCCCGGACGAGTATAAATATGGGCAGTTTTGAAACAAAAGTCAGTCGAAAAGGACATTCGAACAAACACACGAGGAGAGGGACACAGTTGAACGGGAGACTCAAACGGAGCTGGAGCTGAGTTCAGGAGAGCTTAGCGAGGGAGACCCCCGTGCAGGGCTCTGCCTGCACGGGGGTAAGACTTTAACTTTTTAAAGATCTCCGGACTTTGAGGGACAGAGTTTTTGAGAATACTTTGCTGATATTTTTTGAAGTTGAGTCAGGGGAGAAACCCACTCTGTCTAGACCTGCGCTGGGTTAATCATTAACTTTTTCTTCCGTAGGCTACAGAGCGAGCCAGTCTACTGGCTGAGTCAGAGGCTTTAAAGATACTTTGAGTATGAGCAGTTTGGTGAGGGAGACCCGTGAGCGAAGGGGAACTGCGTTAGTTAATACTTAAACTTGTTCTCCGTACATCGGGAGACCTCTTTTAAAGATCCTTTGTCTGTAAACTGCTCTGAAGGGGTTTTTTGAACACTTTGGTGATTTTTTCTTATATTTTTCAGTTAACCATTTTTTCTCTGTATTTTGGACCAAGAGATTATACTATTGATATGATTACAAATAAATAAGTAACGCATTCGTTTTTTCGACCGAGGCTATTTCTTCATGTCACGCCTCGTCGGACGTTCCCGCAGTCCCTGAGGTAAGTTTGATCCAGCACGGTACACCACTGATTGCATTTCTTGTATGCTCATCCACACTGATACTTATTCAAATTAGTTTCGCTCCTATTTGCTTATTACTAATTATTTCCTGATAAATGAAAACATTTTGATGAGGAATATAGTTTTAATAACTCAAATAGAAATAATAATAATAAAAAAAAAAAGATTAATTAATAATTTTTTTATTAAATAAAATAATTAAAAATCGTGCGGGGGTCACCCCCCATATCACGTAACACTTAAAACAAGAGTTTAAGTTGCTGGTGAGCACATATGACAGAGAGCTTTACCTCATGCACAGGGATGTTGTCCTGCAGCAGCAACACATCGAGAATTTGATCCCTGACGAGCGGGGGTCGGAGGAACAGCAGAACAAACAAACTCTCAACAAACCCCCGGCCCCTAGTGACACCCCAGCTGAGTGCATCACCGGCCCCCCAACGACTACTATGCAGCAAGAGACACAGCGGAGGGATAACAGTCTGCGGTGTGTTTGGCCTAAAGACTAACGGAATGGACGATGAGTTTGGCAGCTAACGAAGCCACCAGTACACACCCTGCTGAGTACCTCTCTGCAGCTGCTCTGTGGATCACTTTCACTGTTTTAGACGGTGTGCTTGGCTAACCGCTAACAGCTAACGCAAGGTTGAGCTGATTTGCTGCTTCCATCACTGCTTGTTTTTGAGTTTGCATGAAGTGTGTTAGCCAGTTGACTCTGGAGCCTCCCACTCCGCCCCTATCCTTTCACTATTATTTTTGAATTCATCATTATTTTCCCACATGTGATCTGTCTGGATCTGTGCATTTAGTGTTGCCACCATTATAATGTATTTTTTGCATGTCCCCAGATGCAGCTAGTTTTACACATTAATACGACTCTTTGTAGTTTTGGTGATTTATCCCTGAACACTGAAGACAGCCATGTCTTTACCGTCCTTTGTTTCACAGTGAGGGAGGTGGAGCTGACAGACTGCAGCATCCTCGGAGCTCTTGATGTCAAACAGCGGCCCTGCAGCCTTCTTGCCAGCTGGCTGGAGGAGGCCCTCATCCCATTGGACAGTCCTGTACAGCAGCTCTGCCTCTTGAGCCATAACAAACACCAGTCCAGTCAAAGAACACTGGAACACACCTGGACCAGGACACCTGAACCTGTAGGACACGGAGAGGACGAATTAATATAAGAAGCATCTATTGGCCTGTTAGTCACATGATCTGTTTCCACTCACAGGTGTCCATGTGCAGCACAGACTGATCGTAGTGTAAAGCGTGATGACACCCAGGGGACAACTCCACTCTTATTTAGGGCGTTTTCAGACCCGTAGTTTGTTTGCTTTGCTGTCGATTCAGAGACTAACTTCGTACAGTGGTTGCATTTGCTCCTCGGTTTGTTTGTGTTCACACAGAGACGTTCAAGACTAATGCCATGTGAGAGAAAGCTGTTCTGTCATTGGTCAGACACATTGCCGGGAAGATTCTTCTTGATTATGAGCATCAGCAGCATGTATTACTTCTTGTGAACATACTCGCAAGACAATTGTTCTTGAGATGTTGTTCCCACTTCCCTCCTCCCTGCCCACCTCCTCACCTGCATCTCATTCCCTCATCAAGCTCTCTCTCTATATACCGGCCCAGACCCTTTGTTCTTCTGTCAGTTCCTCATCGTTTCAATGTCGCCTTTTGTGTTCAAAGCCACCTGAACCAGTACCTGAACCGTGAATGAATGCATGCACAGTTTTATTAATCTGATTTTTGTTTTTATATGGATCCTACACAGCTTCATGAATAAGGTCCAGGTCCTGCTTTGACTTGCTCCCCACAGACAACAGACCTTCATTTAGAATCACAACTTGATGAACCGTGAAAGAAGCTGGAATAGTGTATTTCATAGGATTACCTGTATGAAGATTCAGCTGTGTGTTCAGGTGAGAATGAGGATGGAGCCTGGAACTAAGAAGGCACAAAGTCAGTTCTTTCAATAGAAATCAAGTAACAAGCCACAGTTCTCTTTCCTCTGTTCCCCTGGTACACAATAATTACATTTACTCAGTAGAGAAACCTCAATAAATCAACTTCACGCTCTTCAGCTGCTGCTCCCTCACCTCTTTGTCGGGCTCATTTGTTTTCACATCCAGTTTGCCGTCGGCGTCACCTGATGGAGAGAAGAAGAGAAAGAGAAACATTAGCAGACAAACTTCTTCAAACAGCTCTAACAGAAGAGAAAATACTTTTTGTTACGATGACGCTCATTAAGATCAGGTTTTAATGTAGAATAGCTTGAATGGGGACATTCTTTCAATACTCACATTGTTTGTGTTTCTTAGTGATCAACCTGTCATCCAACCTGTCGGGAGGAACACAATCCCAAAAGTTATGATCAAGATTTAAATAATTGTTGGTTCTTTGAGTTAGCCAGCTTCATGGTCCTAATATGAAGCAACTAATCTGCTTCATGATCAGGTCACATTCATGTTGTGAGCGTGCATTAGAGGAAATAACATCACAGGAAAACAAAACCAACTACCTTTATTCACTCTACTGTGAAATCCAACGACTTCTAACAACTTGCTTGGCTTTGTCAGCTTTTATTTTATTGTTTGTGGAGAAATGAAAGAAAAGAAACATCAGAGGAACTGCACTCGATGAGCTCAAAGGGAGAAAAAGGAGGGAAACCCTCACTGTGAGTAAACCGCCCTGTGTTTTATTAACAACACTGCTGAACCAGCACGGACTGACTCGGACCCCCTCACTGACCTCAGAGTCTCCAGTCTGCAGTCTGGACTCTCCAGAAGATCACACAGCAGCTTCACTCCTGAATCCTTCAGGTCGTTGTGACTCAGGTCCAGCTCTCTCAGAGGTGACGGGTTGGACTTCAGAGCTGAGGCCAGAGAAGAGCAGCTGACCTCTGACAACCTGCAGTACCTCAGACTGAATGAAGGATAAATGATTTAGATAAAAATCCATTTATAATCCAATCAGATGTGTTCAGGTTTTAAATGTGGAGCTGACTTCATCATTCTGTTACTGCAGCTCTTCATCATAATATCCGCCCTCTATTTTATTATTAGTAGAAACACACACCGCAATAAATAGTTCCACTTCAGAGAGTAAACTGTATCAAGTTAAATATGAGTTCAGATGATCTTCTGTACACAGATTACCGTTACCAAACATGTGATGTACTTTAACAGCTAACGTTGGACATTTTCTGCAGTTTCTTTATGAGGCAGTTGACTTTTGTGACTGCAGAATAAAAGCTTAGTTTATACTCCACAACAATGATGTAATCACGGCACTGCGAGTCCTGCGTGAAGTCTCCACAAGTGGTCACGCTGCTTGATCGTGCACCTCTGAATGTTTGCTACGACGAGGCACAAATAGTTTACTGATAAAAGCACTATTTAGATGTCTGCCAAACTGTTTTAGATGCTTTAGAAACAGGAGGTCTTAAAATCTACATTTGAGTAAATATTTCACAGCTAAATCAAATAGTTTACAGGATATTCAACCTTTGTTTCTTTATAATACATTTAATACTTGACTTGTTTACAGGGATTGTATGAAGGTAATAGAGTATTCATGAATATGAGATATGAGTTCACAGATAACAACAGTTCCTCCTCTTCGTTGTGGAGGTTGGTTTATGGCGTTACACTGCTTGTCTTCCTGATTCTTCACAGTTCATTTAGTTTGTTCGTCCTCTGGTGTTTCAGAGAATAATGCAATTAAAAGCACGTTGAGTATGAACTCCTTTTGTTCATGCTCGGAGCTCACACGCCATCTGCAGAAGCTCACGCTACGGTGCCACGCCCAGGTGTGAACAAAACATACATTTAGTCCAGGAAAAATAAAAGTATGAACAAAAAAGAACAACTTCATGGGTGTAAGTTATGTTTGAACATAAATAGGTTAAAATATTGATTAAACAAATAGGAATAGTATAGATTCATCTTCTTTAGCTCGTTAAGGAACAGCATCAACAGATGTACTGATCTTTCTCTCAAGTTTTGGGTTTTTTCTGGAGTGCTGTGGGAGATCAGTGGACCTGGTTCTTGTGTTCATGGTGCATGCAGCCGAGGGTTAGTCCACTTTTATTACACTTTAAAGTCAAGTGTTTGGAGCTGATTCAGCGTGTGAGGGATGCAGATTTTGAACTAATTGAATTGTTGCTTTATTATAATTAGCATTTAGTTTGACGTTGCTTTGAATAATATCTTGGTTGAGCGTTTTGTATTTATCTGCTGCATACATGTGTTTAGCCTCATCTTAAGTGTGAGAATATTATCAGTGTAGAAATGTGCCACATTTTAATGTTGAAGTCTTATTTCTGTTATAGAACCACATTCACACCCACAAACGTACAGGAAGAATAATATGTAGTAAAGATTCATCCGTGGAGCTGAAGCGTGGACTGACCTCAGAGTCTTCAGTCTGCAGTCTGGACTCTCCAGAAGGTCACACAGCAGCTTCACTCCTGAATCCTTCAGCTTGTTGTGACTCAGGTCCAGATCTCTCAGAGGTGACGTGTTGGACTTCAGAGCTGAGACCAGAGAAGAGCAGCTGACCTCTGACAACCTGCACCACCTCAGACTGAATGAAGGATCAATGATGTAAGTTTAGAGGACAATGTTCATTCAGTGTCAGGCATTTAGAACGGAGACGTTTAGAAAATGGAAACTCCAAACACATGAGCTGAATGCAGGTTAAACACTGTGAGGTACAAGAAGTGAATAAGAGCTCATTAATACTAATGAACTCTTTTAATGATAACTTTCATGGTGCTGGGGAGTCTACAACTGACTTTGGCATGGGAATAGTCAGAGGAAGGATACCAGGGGGTGTGGCTATTCTCTAGAATAAGAAGCTTGACTCTTTGATAAATGTGGTCAGGCTTGGTGTTGACTGGTGTGTTGCAATACAGTTTACTCATGATGATAAGGAATTCATTATCCTAAATGTCTATACACCCTGTGAGTGCAATCACAATGAGGATGAATATCTAAATAGGCTTGCCTTCATCAATTCCTTCATTCAAGATAATACTTCTTCTGGTATTTATGTTATTGGGGTTATGAATGCAGATATCTCAGACACAAGCTCAGTATTTGCCAAGCACATGGCTCAGTTTTGTAAAGACAATCATTTTATATTGTCAAGCGAAGTGCTTTTACCTACAGATAGCTACACATACATTAGTGAGGCCTGGCACACTACATCATGGCTGGACCGTTGCATTAGTACAGCTGATGCACATGCTTCATTGGGATCTATGGGCATTCTTTATGGAGCAGCAACAACTGATCATATACCTTTTGCTATGTCAATAAATGTTGAACATCTAGCGGCGCTATCTAGAAATGGAAATAGTGTCAACACAGAAACACTTGACTGGTCAACTCTCCCTGAAGAGGACGTGTTGGTGTATTCTGCTGGTACAGACCAGTCCTTCAGTAATATTCATCTAGCTAGAGATGCAGCTATGTGGACTGACGTTAACTGTCAGGATGTGGTGCATAGGAGAGATCTCTGCTTCATGTACAATGATGTAGTAAGTGCTCTGTATAAAGACAGTAAGCCCTACTAGCATCACAATAAGACCCATAACGTCAAACCTGCTGGAACGAGTCTGTAGCTGAGTATCGTGCTGAAGCCTTCAAATCATGACTCTAGCTGGTAGACCCAGACAAGGACCAGTGCTCGAGTACAAGAAGCTCACAATGCTAGATATAAGTCTGCCATTCACTTCATCTGCAAGAATGATCAAGCCATGAGGGCTGACTCCATGGCCAAGAAGCTGCTCAGCAACAACCTCGTTGATTTTTGGAAAGAAGCGAGAGCTCTTCCCTGTGAAACATCTTTACCATGCACTATAGATGGAATCTCAGGAACAGACAACACTGCTGAGTTATGGCGACAGCATTATAGCACCTTATTCAACTGCATCAACAGTGATTTGCATAGCGTGGACAGTTCTGAGAGGAATGAGTCAATGGCACTTACATCACATGAGCTGCACCAAGCTGTCAATCAACTGTCTGAAGGCAGAGCAGGTGGTCTAGACCATATTACTGCTGAACACCTTCAAGATGCTCGTCCGAGGTCAGCTGCTCTCCTCGCTGTTTGTTTTACTGGCTTCATGATTCACGGCTTGTTACCAGACTCAATGCTGTCTGTTCTCTTAGTGCCAGTCATTCAAAACAAAGCTGGTAAAGTATGTAGCCGAGAGAATTACAGGCCCATTGCTTTGGCCAGCGTCCTGTCAAAAGTCCTGGAAAGAATTCTGCTGGACAGAATACATGACTTCATCACCTCCACAGATAACCAGTTGGGCTTCAAAGCCAAACATGGCACTGACTTGTGTATATATGCCTGAAAGGAAATTGTAAACAAATACAGAGGTCAAAACTCATCAGTTCTTATGTGTTTTATTGATGCCTCCAAAGCTTTTGCTCGTGTTAATCATAGTAAATTATTTTTTAAACGGAGCCAAAGAGGTGTCCCCACATACATGTGTCCCCACATACATTGTGAGAATTCTGTCTGACTGGTATGAGCACCAGACTATGAGAGTAAAATGGGGTAAAAGTGTGTCAGCCCCATTTGGGGTTAGCAATGGTGTCCGACAAGTTCTGTTTAATCTGTATATTGATGATCTGTCCAAGCATTGAAAGCCTGTAATCCTGGTGCATGATGGGTAATACTCTGGTTAATCACATCATGTATGCAGATGATCTGGTGATCTTTAGTCCATCTAGCGCTGGTCTTCAGCAGCTCCTCACTATATGTACTGTGTATGGTGTGGAACATGACATCAAATACAACGCCAGTAAGAGTGATATCCTGATCTGTCCAACTAAAGAGGACAAATGTCTGAACTTCCCTGCCTTCAAATTGTCTGACAATAATCTTGGTGTCTGTAGTGAAGTAAAATATCTTGGTCATTTTTTAACAGAACACATGACCGATGATAACGACATTTTCAGGCAATGTCGTATGATGTCTGCACAACAGTCTCTCACGCAAGTTTGGTCTGTGTACTGATGGAGTGAAGATGTCTCTGTTCAGAGCATATTGTACTCCACTCTACACTTGTGGTCAAACTACAAAAAAAGAGCTTACAGAGACTTCAAGTATAGCGTACAATGACGCCATGAGAATACTGCTAAAGAGACCGAGATGGAGTAGTGCTAGTGAAATGTTTGTGGCTGCACGAGTCAACACTTTCCAAACAGTTTTAAGAAATCTCATGGATTCCAGGATTTCAGGAAGAACGTAGCCCCACCAGCCCCTATCACTGTGTGTGACTCCCCCGTCGAAGTGGTGGAGTCCTTCCGCTTCCTGGGCGCCATCATATCCCAGGACCTCAAGTGGGAGCTCAACATCAGCTCCATCACCAAGAAGGCTCAGCAGAGGATGTACTTCCTGAGGCAGCCGAAGAAGTTCAACCTGCCAAAGACAATGTTGGTGCATTTCTACACAGCCATCATCGAGTCCATCCTCTGCTCCTCCATCACGGTCTGGTACGCTGCAGCCACAGCCAAGGACAAGGACAGACTGCAGCGCATCATCCGCTCTGCTGAGAAGGTGATTGGCTGCAATCTGCCGTCCCTCCAGGACTTGTTCTCTTTAAGAACCCTGAAGCGAGCAAGAAGGATCGTAGCTGACCCCTCTCACCCTGGACATGAACTGTTCATGCCCCTTCCATCTGGCAGGAGGCTGAGGTCCATCAGGACCAAGACCTCACGACACATGAACAGTTTCTTCCCGTCGGCAGTCGGGCTCATTAACAGAGCCCGGGACCCCCACTGACTCTGTCATCCCCAGGACAAACTCCCACCGGTCACTCCCCCGCACAGCTCTTCTATTACACTGGACACTTTCACACTACACTTACATCTCACTGGTTTATAGTCCTGCTACCTGTCAGCTTGTGCACTCGACTTCACTTTATTTTATATTTCACTTTATCTTATATTTTACTTTATCTTATATTTTCTGTAAATTTTCTGTAAATTTCTGTAAAAGTGTTTGTACTTTGCATTGCTGATTGTTGATTGTTGTGATATGTTGCGCACCTCCCGTCATGTCAAATTCCTTGTATGTTCAACATACAATGGCAATAAACGGTTTCTGATTCTGATTCTGATGTATAAATTCATCTGTCGACTGAATGACTCTGGAAATGAGATCATAGTTGTTTTAACCAACATAAGGTTTAGTAGCACACGCTACCAGTCCCAGCTGTGGCGACATTGGTACAGCTGTCTCTTTGTAAGGCATTGCTAGGCCTCCGTACTTTTATTGTTTGTGTATGTTTTTTTTAATGTATTTGTCTCTCTGGACCCTGAGTCTGAAATAAAGTATATCTATCTATCTATCTATCTATCTATCTATCTATCTATCTATCTATCTATCTATCTATCTATCTATCTATCTATCTATCTATCTATCTATCTATCTATCTATCTATCTATCTATCTATCTATCTATCTATCTATCTATCTATCTATCTATCTATCTAATGACAACGTGCTGCTGCTTCAATAAAGACCAAGTGACTTCACTTGAACTCTGCCAGCTCCATCTAAACTCATGTCAGCCCAACACAAAGAGCTTTATGTCTTTATGTTGTTCAGCTTTATGTCTGCACAGGAGGAAAGAATGTTGGACTGACCTCAGAGTCTCCAGTCTGCAGTCTGGACTCTCCAGAAGGTCACACAGCAGCTTCACTCCTGAATCCTCCAGGTCGTTGTAACTCAGGTCCAGCTCTCTCAGAGGTGACGTGTTGGACTTCAGAGCTGAGGCCAGAGAAGAGCAGCTGACCTCTGACAACGTGCAGTACCTCAGACTGAATGAAGGATAAATGATGTAAGTTTAGAGGACAATGTTCATTCAGTGTCAGGCGTTTAGAACGGAGACGTTTAGAAGATGGAAACTCCAAACACATGAGCTGAATGCAGGTTAAACACTGTGAGGTACAAGAAGTGAATAAGAGCTCATTAATACTAATGACAACGTGCTGCTGCTTCAATAAAGACCAAGTGACTTCACTTGAACTCTGCCAGCTCCATCTAAACTCATGTCAGCCCAACACAAAGAGATAAAAACACAGAAACTCATTTAAGATTCCACTCAAGAACACAAAGTTAACAAAGATACCAAATGTGTCAGGAGGACATTTTTGAAAATATGTGAACAAAAGTTATGTATTTTAGGAATAGTGGAGTCATAAAATCAAAGCAGCTTCAGTTTAAGCATCAAATAGCTTCATAAAAATGAGGAAAAAGCAAAATACTGAAAACATTTGTTGTGTGATAGAGAGAGATATTTATTCATTGTGTTTAGTAACTTTGATCATTTACTGAAGAAAACCTGATGGAGAATACAAGATGAAAATCAAGTCTATTATATTTATGTAAAATAAATAATATAAACAAATATTCGTTTGTGGTCTAACGATTTATGAACATTGTTTTGCAACTCTTGGTTTATTGAGGCTTTTTTAATAACAAAAAGCTCAACATTGTTGTTTTTATAGAATCTGTGTTTTCCAAAGTTGTGTATTTTTCCGATGATAAAAACTGAATATGGTTCAGAGAATTATGTCGTATATGATCATATGTCATCTGGTATTTTACCTTCGACTGTTGAAACTATCTTGGTCTAGATTGTAGAAGAAGAAAAGCCGATCCGTCCGATGTGTTCTCTAAACGATATCAACAACGAGTTCCATCTTGTTTTCTACTCCTTTTTTACCGTGAACACTGCGATGCTTTGTTTGGTAAGTCAAACATAGATTTTATGAATATGGATGATTCACAAAGACTGAGATGGCTGTTTGTAAGGAATTTGAGCGTAGAACTGTGTGTTTAGTAGTTATAATACAAGTGTTTAATAATTCATAATTCATATTTAGTCATAATCATAAGTGTTTTGGAAATGCATAATTAAGATAAGCATAAAGTGTTGTAGGATTAGTAGCTAAAAGTAGAATTAAAGACATGAAGCTTGTGCCTAAGTTGCAGAAGCTTAGCTTTTATACTGGAGGATTATCATAGAAGGGTTTAAGCAATAACTACTGACAGTGATTGAATGTGTTAAGACAGTAGGGTCAGAGAGACAGACAGGCGAATACACTCCTGGAAGTTAGCCAATAGGAATTGGGATAAACGGAAGGGGAGGAGTTGCGAACGGATATGTGGGTGGGAAATAGAAAGACTTTTTCCCTCTCGTTAGCCGCGTCTCCAGGCAACGGGTGTGCTGCCTGAGGAGCGAGGAGAGGTTTTTGCACCGGGTGGGTAATATTGCAATATTTCATATAAACGGTGTACTTCAGTGTATAATTGTACATGCATCAGTGGGATTAAATTCCTTTTAACTGTAAACTGGTTTTGGTAGAGTTATTATCGCAGCGTGTCGACTGCACAAAGCAGCTGGACACGTGGTCCGGCCTCCTCTCGGTGGAGCAGGCTCAAACTTCACATGTTTAAAAGTGGAACATATAACTTAGCCAGGTATCTGCAGAAAGTCTGGAAGAAGAGGAAAAAATAGCTCTTTACCAAGTTTATGTTTTTATTTTCTTCTTCGTGTTTTGTATTTTCAAGACCAGAAGATGTCTGGAAAAAAGTGGTGTCTTGTAATCCCATGTGGGACGGAGCAAATGTTAGGCAATAAATGAATAAATATGTTTTATTTAACGTTCAACGTTTCTCTGCCACAGTTAATGAACTTTTACTACCGCTGAGGCTTTAAGGTCCTTTAAGATCAGTATAATATCAGCTTTATGTCTGCACAGGAGAAAAGAATGTTGGACTGACCTCAGAGTCTCCAGTCTGCAGTGTGGACTCTCCAGAAGGTCACACAGCAGCTTCACTCCTGAATCCTTCAGGTTGTTTCCACTCAGGTCCAGCTCTCTCAGAGGTGACGGGTTGGACTTCAGAGCTGAGACCAGAGAAGAGCAGCTGACCTCTGACAACCCACAGCCCTTCAGTCTGAATGAAGGATAAATGATGTAAGTTTAGAGGACAATGTTCGTTCAGTGTCAGGCGATTCAGTGTCAGATGACATTGTTGTTTTTATAGAATCTGTGTTTTCCAAAGTTGTGTATTTTTACGATGATAAAAAGTGAATATGGTTCAGAGAATTATGTTGTGTATGATCATATGCAGTGGCGGCTGGTCAATAGAGGGCCATGGGGCATGGCCCCACCATGAGCCACACGAAAAAAAAAAAATAAATTAAAAAAATTAGAATAATCATAAACTATACAAATTGTCAATATTTGTGTTTTTTAACTATGGAATGTACCCAGTAATGTGTGTACAATATGATATCTGCAGAAAATATATGCTTTTCCTGCTCGTCCTCTCCCCCTGTGTGCTCGTCTGCTCGTGCTCTCTGCCTGTGTGCACGACACGTCTGAGAACGCGCAGCGAGGGGGGCCTGATCGTTTTGGCCCAAAAGAGGCGGGTCTATGAAGCAGTTTAGCCAATTGCTGATTCAAGATATAAATGAGTGACATACAATTTAGCCAATCAGCGCCTCAAATAGATTCAGCTGTGGGCAAGAACGATCAAGCCCCGGAGCTGCGCGTTCTCGTCAGGAGAAGTCTCGACAGGCGAGCTCTCCTCCTCCAAGACCCGTTTGAGAGGAGAACTTTGAGGAGATTCTGCAGCCAAAGAGCTGATATCAGATCAGCCTGACCTCACAATCAGACAGCAGACTACATGCGAAGCTTCACTACTTCGTACAAGTCAGTCAATCAACTTCCTTTCTTCCTAAAAGTACGCTGATTACTTGGACATACCATACGTATCCACAGGTTATCCACAACTTAATCCACGTAGATCGTTCCATTGAACACGTTTCATAACACGTTTCCTAACACGGTGGAAACTGTGCGGCTCCATCCTGCCTCAGATATTACTCACCACTGTCAGTAACTGTCACAGTGTCCTTAAAGTGACAGTTTGTCACTTACATGTATTTCTTACTCTAACAAATTATAACGACATCCTTGTAACATTCAAAGTAGAAACAGAAGTGATTACAGTTAAACATGTAAATACAAGTGAATATTTAACATCACATTGAATTTGGCTCCTACAGATGTTAAATGAACAGTGAAAACTCATCATAGCTTAATTTAACATCAGTATTCATAATTACACTTCATGTTTACTTCTCCTGGTCTTTACCTCCTATAACTAGGTCCATAGGACATCTCAATAAATAAACATGTTATATTATATTGTATTATATTATATAAGTGTTATTTACTGCTTTTTTTCATGTTGGAATAAATGTTAAATATTTAACTGCCAAGTAATAATGCGTGTTTGATACTAAAATGTTTTTTGCATGAAATCATACTGGGATGTTTGCTGAAATTGATATGATGGCCCTACCTAGAAAATTTTCCACCAGCCGCCACTGATCATATGTCATCTGGTATTTTACCTTCGACTGTTGAAACTATCTTGGTCTAGATTGTAGAAGAAGAAAAGCCGATCCGTCCGATGTGTTCTCTAAACGATATCAACAACGAGTTCCATCTTGTTTTCTACTCTCCTTTTTTACCGTGAACACTGCGATGCTTTGTTTGGTAAGTCAAACATAGATTTTATAAATATGGATGATGCACAAAGACTGAGATGGCTGTTTAAAAGTGGAACATATAACTTAGCCAGGTATCTGCAGAAAGTCTGGAAGAAGAGGAAAAAATAGCTCTTTACCAAGTTTATGTTTTTATTTTCTTCTTCATGTTTTGTATTTTCAAGACCAGAAGATGTCTGGAAAAAAAAGTGGTGTCATGTAATTCCATGTCGGACGGAGCAAATGTTAGGCAATAAATGAACAAATATGTTTTATTTAAATCTATAGCTCAACGTTTCTCTGCCACAGTTAATGAACTTTTACTACCGCTGAGCCTTTAAGATCCTTTAAGATCAGTATAATATCAGCTTTATGTCTGCACAGGAGGAAAGAATGTTGCACTGACCTCAGAGTCTCCAGTCTGCAGTGTGGACTCTCCAGAAGGTCACACAGCAGCTTCACTCCTGAATCCTTCAGGTTGTTGTGACTCAGGTCCAGCTCTCTCAGAGGTGACGGGTTGGACTTCAGAGCTGAGGCCAGAGAAGAGCAGCTGACCTCTGACAACCTGCACCACCTCAGACTGAATGAAGGATAAATGATGTAAGTTTAGAGGACAATGTTCATTCAGTGTCAGGCGTTTAGAACGGAGACGTTTTAACTCCGTTTCAATTTGAGATTTTGTTATTTTAGGCTGCCTTGAAACATCTGGCCGGGGACAGCAGATGGAAATTAGCCTCTCTGGCTAACTCTGGCTCACTTACAGTGTAACTGTTAATTAGTGTGCATTGTCCCTGAAAAATAAATAAATAAATAAAAATAAAATAAAAAAGAAGATGGAAACTCCAAACACATGAGCTGAATGCAGGTTAAACACTGTGAGGTACAAGAAGTGAATAAGAGCTCATTAATACTAATGACAACGTGCTGCTGCTTCAATAAAGACCAAGTGACTTCACTTGAACTCTGCCAGCTCCATCTAAACTCATGTCAGCCCAACACAAAGAGATAAAAACACAGAAACTCATTTCAGATTCCACTCAAGAACACAAAGTTAACAAAGATACCAAATGTGTCAGGAGGACATTTTAGGAAATATGTGAACAAAAGTTATGTATTTTAGGAATAGTGGAGTCATAAAATCAAAGCAGCTTCAGTTTAAGCATCAAATAGCTTCATAAAAATGAGGAAAAAGCAAAATACTGAAAACATTTGTTGTGTGATAGAGAGATATTTATTCATTGTGTTTAGTAACTTTGATCATTTACTGAAGAAAACCTGATGGAGAATACAAGATGAAAATCAAGTCTATATTATATTTATGTAAAATAAATAATAATAAATAAATATTTGTTTGTGGTCTAATGATTTATGAACATTGTTTTGCAACTCTTGGTTTATTGAGGCTTTTTTAATAACAAAAAGCTCAACATTGTTGTTTTTATAGAATCTGTGTTTTCCAAAGTTGTGTATTTTTACGATGATAAAAAGTGAATATGGTTCAGAGAATTATGTCGTATATGATCATATGTCATCTGGTATTTTACCTTCGACTGTTGAAACTATCTTGGTCTAGATTGTAGAAGAAGAAAAGCCGATCCGTCCGATGTGTTCTCTAAACGATATAAACAACGAGTTCCATCTTGTTTTCTACTCTCCTTTTTTACCGTGAACACTGCGATGCTTTGTTTGGTAAGTCAAACATAGATTTTATAAATATGGATGATGCACAAAGACTGAGATGGCTGTTTAAAAGTGGAACATATAACTTAGCCAGGTATCTGCAGAAAGTCTGGAAGAAGAGGAAAAAATAGCTCTTTACCAAGTTTATGTTTTTATTTTCTTCTTCATGTTTTGTATTTTCAAGACCAGAAGATGTCTGGAAAAAAGTGGTGTCTTGTAATCCCATGTGGGACGGAGCAAATGTTAGGCAATAAATGAATAAATATGTTTTATTTAAATCTATAGCTCAACGTTTCTCTGCCACAGTTAATGAACTTTTACTACCGCTGAGGCTTTAAGGTCCTTTAAGATCAGTATAATATCAGCTTTATGTCTGCACAGGAGGAAAGAATGTTGGACTGACCTCAGAGTCTCCAGTCTGCAGTCTGGACTCTCCAGAAGGTCACACAGCAGCTTCACTCCTGATTCCTTCAGCTTGTTGTGACTCAGGTCCAGCTCTCTCAGAGGTGACGGGTTGGACTTCAGAGCTGAGGCCAGAGAAGAGCAGCTGACCTCTGACAACCTGCAGTGACTCAGACTGAATGAAGGATAAATGATGTAAGTTTAGAGGACAATGTTCATTCAGTGTCAGGCGTTTAGAACGGAGACGTTTAGAAAATGGAAACTCCAAACACATGAGCTGAATGCAGGTTAAACACTGAGGTACAAGAAGTGAATACGAGCTCATTAATACTAATGACAACGTGCTGCTGCTTCAATAAAGACCAAGTGACTTCACTTGAACTCTGCCAGCTCCATCTAAACTCATGTCAGCCCAACACAAAGAGATAAAAACACAGAAACTCATTTAAGATTCCACTCAAGAACACAAAGTTAACAAAGATACCAAATGTGTCAGGAGGACATTTTAGAAAATATGTGAACAAAAGTTATGTATTTTAGGAATAGTGGAGTCATAAAATCAAAGCAGCTTCAGTTTAAGCATCAAATAGCTTCATAAAAATGAGGAAAAAGCAAAATGCTGAAAATATTTGTTGTGTGATCGAGAGATATTTATTCATTGTGTTTAGTAACTTTGATCATTTACTGAAGAAAACCTGATGGAGAATACAAGATGAAAATCAAGTCTATATTATATTTATGTAAAATAAATAATATTATAAACAAATATATGTTTGTGGTCTCACGATTTAGGAACATTGTTTTGCAACTCTTGGTTTATTGAGGCTTTTTTAACAACAAAAAGCTCAACATTGTTGTTTTTACAGAATCTGTGTTTTCCAAAGTTGTGTATTTTTACGATGATAAAAAGTGAATATGGTTCAGAGAATTATGTCGTATATGATCATATGTCATCTGGTATTTTACCTTCGCCTGTTGAAACTATCTTAGTCTAGATTGTCGAAGAAGAAAAGCCGATCCGTCCGATGTGTTCTCTCAACGATATCAACAACGAGTTCCATCTTGTTCTCTACTCTCCTTTTTTACCGTGAACACTGCGATGCTTTGTTTGGTAAGTCAAACATAGATTTTATAAATATGGATGATGCACAAAGACTGAGATGGCTGTTTAAAAGTGGAACATATAACTTAGCCAGGTATCTGCAGAAAGTCTGGAAGAAGAGGAAAAAATAGCTCTTTACCAAGTTTATGTTTTTATTTTCTTCTTCATGTTTTGTATTTTCAAGACCAGAAGATGTCTGGAAAAAAGTGGTGTCTTGTAATCCCATGTGGGACGGAGCAAATGTTAGGCAATAAATGAATAAATATGTTTTATTTAAATCTATAGCTCAACGTTTCTCTGCCACAGTTAATGAACTTTTACTACCGCTGAGGCTTTAAGGTCCTTTAAGATCAGTATAATATCAGCTTTATGTCTGCACAGGAGGAAAGAATGTTGGACTGACCTCAGAGTCTCCAGTCTGCAGTCTGGACTCTCCAGAAGGTCACACAGCAGCTTCACTCCTGAATCCTTCAGGTCGTTTGAACTCAGGTCCAGATTTCTCAGAGGTGACGTGTTGGACTTCAGAGCTGAGGCCAGAGAAGAGCAGCTGACCTCTGACAACCTGCAGCCCCTCAGTCTGAATGAAGGATCAATGATGTAGATAAAAATCAGGTCATTGACAACGCGAGTCTGTGGACATTCACTGCCTCTACGTTTTGTCATTTGGAGCAACAGACGCATTTATTTGTGCTCAGAAAAATCCTAAAAATATATGAACCAAAAATGTGAAACCCACAGACTGAATATAAGACGTGGACGTCGTCGTCGTGACGTCACCCATTGGTTGGTGGACTGATGTTTTGAAGCCTTGATTTCAGCATTTTGGCCGTCACCATCTTGGATTGCAACCAGTGAACAGGAAGTGACCATATCTGGACTGAGGAGGAGACGTAGAGACGCCGTATACGTCTCTGGTAGAGACCTGTCAATCACTTTGTAGCCCCGCCCTAAAGCATCCCCTGCTTTATGGTCTGTGTGACTCTAAATGGACCATCATGTACTAAATGAACATCATGCTGTATTGAAGAAGACTTGAAACTAGAGATTGAGACATAAACTCATGTTTACAATGTTTACTGAGGGAATAAATCAAGAGAGAAGTAGAGTCATTTTCTATAGACTTCTATACAACCAGAGGAGTCGCCCCCTGGTGGACACTAGAGAGAATGCAGCTTTAAGACACTTCAGCTTTGGCTTCACTTTTAGGAACTGGAGGTTGGTGCTTGGGGAAACCTCAGTCAAGGATTTGTAGATATACAAAAACGAGACCATAGACAGTCAGTGAACTGACCTCAGTGTCTCCAGTCTACAGTGTGGGCTCTCCAGTGCAGCACACAGCAGCTCCACTCCTGAATCCGGCAGGTTGTTGTTACTCAGGTCCAGCTCTGTCAGATGTGACGGGTTGGACTTCAGAGCTGAGGCAATGACTTCACAGTGAGTCTCCGAAAGTTCACAGTCACAAAGTCTGTCATGGCACAAATATTTGTTATAACGATGAAAGAGGACGCTTTATATTTACGTCATGCATTTGATGACAAAAGAAGTTCTTTAGAAGAATATTAGTAAATTACATACTAATATTAACTAATGGAGGAAAAAAGTTGTCTGTTGTCACCAAGAGCTCTACATTACCTCAAAGCAGACAGAAATGTGTATAAATGTATGTGTATAATCCACAGACTATAGCTGCTGCTATGATGTTAGCATAGCACGAATCAAACTGAACTCCATTCAGGAAACAAGCATTTAAAAAGTTGTTTTCCTGTCGTACTGCTGCCAGACCTAACAAGGCATGAACTCAGACTTTTTACAAATCAACATCATTATGTTGTTATTTCAGCATCGTTGTTATCTGGTTATTGCAATTGATTTACAGCAAAATCTGAATATTTTGGGTTCATACACTTTTCACACATTCCAAATCCAAAATATATTCAAGATTCCATTTGATAAAAAGTTCTTGATTTCACAAAATATTTGATGTAACTCAAATACTAAAGTGTCATCATTTCTTAACTATGAAGGTCCATATTTGGGTACAGGTGTGACATTTACGCCTGCAGTTTAAACAATGTAGGTGATGAAGCATACAGTACTCAAACTGGTTTTACCATTGCTTCACGTATGCAGTAACAATGTTCACTTACACAAACACAAACACACTAAAACGCGCAAAACAAAACAGATGCTGCTGAAAAAAGTATTAGTTAAATCCAATTAAGATTGACTCACCTTTAAAACATGCACCATGCACGATTTTATTTTGTTTCTATTCAGACTACATAGTGTATAAACACAGAGCTTCTTTCAGAGGGGCAACGATTCATTCTCATGAACAGACATCAGCCAGGTTGTAGAGCAGGCTGTCAAACTCATCTCCACTCTGGGCCACATCAGCATCACGCTCGCCCTCAAAGGGCTGTTGTAACTGTAAGACTGTATAACTAACTTCTCCTAACATATTGTTCAATAACTCTCTCTCTGCATTTGATTATTGTTCATTCAAGTGTAAAAATATTGTACATGCAGTTATATAAATGAAAAATGATATTTAAACACATTTCTGTTATTATAACAAATCATTTTAATTGAGGGTTAAGAAACCCACATGACTCTATCAAAGATCAAACTATTAAAGAAAACAACAAAGACAAATATCAAACACAAGTTATGACATTAACTTTGTTCAAAGCTGTTTGTGTCACCTCTCTGCATCACTAATGTTCCTCCCTGTCATCGTCCTGTGCATGGCAGCTACATCACTGAGAGTCAGGTCTGATAAACATGAGAGATGCTCTGTATCCATGTTGTCTGTGCTTCATCAACACTTCATTAAAACACAAGTAGCTGCTCGTCTCTCAGCTGCTGTGTTGTCAGGTTGCTGCTGGTTCATGAACTCGGTCTGCGATGGTGTTTCTTCACACACTGACATGTTTAAAGTCTGTATCTTGTCGGAGCTCTGCTCACATACCTTCAGCCTGCACTGGGCTGTAGCTGTGTGAATATATTCTGCTGTGATTGAAGTCTGCCTTTTAATTCTTGGACAGTTTGATGTTTTTCTTGGAGGCTAAATTTAGCTCCGTGTTTGGTGTCAAAATGCCGACGTGAATCGTATCCTTCATCACCGACACGCCTCATAACACAGAAGACAGACCCGTTTCCTCATTGAAGCACAAACATGTGTTCGCTTTCCCATCTTTCATTACATTATCTTCCCTCTGCATCAATTTTTCTCTTCATGGACATTTTGGGATTATTTGTCGATCTTTTTCAATCGTTGCAAAACCGCTTTTCGGGCTGTTGCCTCTCCTGTCCACCTGTTGTGATAGTTTTAATGTCGGTACACAGACAACATGCTCTCTCATCATTTCAACCATGGGGATATTTTTATTTTCAAGTCTAACTTTTAATTATTTTTCCAAAAAAAAGAAGAAAAAAAATATATATATATATATATTTTTTTTGCTGGCGGATTCGCGGGCCACATAAAATGACGTGGCGGGCCGGATTCGGCCCGGCCTTGAGTTTGACACGTGTGTTGTAGATGAACCCAGTATCTACACTGAATACGTTCACCGAGCACCGCCGGATGATGTTATGAACACTGCGTTTGGTTTCCCACCATATCTGGGACAAGGGGTCGAGATCAGCACTGACTAAATATCTTGTAAAAAAGCTTAGTAAGTGTAGTAGATTTATCTTTGGTTCAGAGGGTACGATTTAAAAATGGTGTCATATTTAATCTCATTATTATGTACCCAAGATCTTCCTCAGTGCCAGTTTTTTGGTTCATTTTGTAAAAAAAGAAGTAAACAAGTGAAAATAAATCACCAAAGTACGGTTTACATTTTGTATTATCTTGTCATTTGCAATCGCCTTCATCTTTTCAAGTGTTGATTTTAAAAATAAATGTTATTTTTCAGTAAAACACATTGGTGTGATAGTTTGTATATTTCAAGATTTAAACTACTTATCTAAACTGATTTATTAAGTTAATCACATCTGGACTTACACAGCTTTCTTGCAGTTCCTCACAGCTGGAATGAGTCTCCGTCGCCCCTCATATGAGGTGTTGTACTTCTTCAGGTCCAACTCTTCCAGAACCTTCTCTGACATCTGCAGCATGTAGGCCAGAGCTGAGCAGTGGATCTCTGAGAGTCTCTCCTCCGATCGGTTCTCCGACTTCAGGAACTCTTGGATCTCCTGATGCACCGAGTGGTCGTTCATCTCCGTCAGACAGTGGAAGATGTTGATGCTTCTGTCAGGAGAGATCTTAGAACTGTTCATCTTCTTCAGGTTGTTGATGGCTCTCTGGATGATTTCTGGACTGTTGTCGGTCTGACCCAGCAGGCCTCCTAAGAGTCTCTGGTTGGACTCCAGAGAGAGGCCATGAAGGAAGCGGACAAACAGGTCCAGGTGACCATTTTCACTTTTGAGGGATTTCTCCATGGCTCTGCTCAGGAAGACATCCAGGGTTGGGTAATCATCCAGAGATGAATCAGTGTCACCATTGTCATCTTCATCAGCCTCCTCATCAACAACATCATCCTCATCCTCATTATCCAGGAATGAAAAGAAGTCCTTGAGTACCTCTGTCTTCCTGTTTGTGAAACAGTGGAACATGTAGACTGCAGCCAGAAACTCTTGAACACTCAGATGAACAAAGCAGAAGACAGTTTTCCCGAAGATCACGCTCTCTCTTTTGAAGATCTCTGTACAAACTCCTGAGAACACCGAGGCCTCCGTGACATCAAGACCACACTGCCCCAGGTCTTCTTGGTAGAACATGATGTTTCCCTTCTCCAGATGTTCAAACGCCAGCCTCCCCAGCTTCAGAAGAACTTCCCTGTCAGCCTCCGTCAGCTCCTGAGGACTCGTCTCTTGTCCCTCATGGTACTTCTGCTTCTTCCTCTTTGTCTGGACCAGCAGGAAGTGTGAGTACATGTCAGTCAGGGTCTTGGGCAACTCTCCTCTCTGGTCTGTAGTCCACATGTGGCCCAGAACTGTAGCAGTGATCCAGCAGAAGACTGGGATTAGACACATGATGTCGAGGCTCCTGGATGTCTTGATGTGTGAGATGATTCTGCTGGACAGCTCTTCATCACTGAACCTCCTCCTGAAGTACTGGTCCTTCTGGGGGTCGGTGAAGCCTCGTACTTCTGTTACCCTGTCAACACGTCTAGGAGGGATCCGATTGGCTGCTGCAGGTCTGGAAGTTATGCAGACGAGAGCCGAGGGAAGCAGATTCCCCTCGATGAGGTTCGTCAGCAGCACGTTGACCGATGCCTTCTGTGTGACATCAGACACAACCTCATTGTTGATGAGATCCAATGAAAGTCTGGTTTCATCCAGACCATCAAAGATGAACAGAACTTTACAGACAGAGAGCTTCTCTGCTGTGATCTTCTGTAATGTTGGATGGAAAACATGGAGCAGATTGAGAAGACTGTACGGCTCATCTTTGATCAAGTTCAGCTCCCTGAACGAAAGCAGAACCACCAGACTGACATCTTGGTTCTCCAAACCCTCGGCCCAGTCCAGAGTGAACTTCTGCACCAAGAAGGTTTTTCCAACGCCGGCCAGAACGACTCTGATGGGTGTCTGTTGGTCTGGTGAGGCTTTAAAGATGTCGTGGCACTTGATCGGAGCGTCATGGAGGATCTTCTTCTTGGAAGCTGACTCAAGCTGCCTCACCTCATGTTGGGTGTTCACCTCTTCACTCTGTCCGTCTGTGATGTAGAGCTCAGTGTAGATCCTGTTAAGGGGGGTTCCACTTCCTGTTTTATCAGTTCCTTCAGTCACATGTTCACATCTCCTCCTCAGACTGATCTTGTGTTCATCTAACACCTCCTGTAGACCGCCATCTCCTGAACGACAAGGAGAAATATGAGACAATCAAATGCTCGGACAAAACAAGGACAGAAAATCAGGCATCTGTGGCTGTCTGTTGTGAAGGATTTCAGTATTAAAAACATTAGTAGGATTAATAACACCCCAAGTGGTGAGTAGAAGTGTCACAATAATAAGAATGTCAAAATATGTTCAGAGTCACAAAATATTTACTGATGGAATGTATTCTATGTTTACAATATTCTTACTTGTAGAGGATATTATATGTTACAGTAGTTTACTCATTGAATGTATTAAACATCGAAGTACAGTCACGAAAGGTATTAAAACACTGTATGAATAGTTTTGAGGGTCAGAAAGAGATCATTTTGAGTGAGGCTTTACAGAGATGCAGCAGAGAACAGAGGGATGGACAACTGACCAGCAGGTCACAGAGAGGAGGAGTTCAGGATGTTTGCCAGAAAGGATCGATCCAGGGAGGAGACAGGATTCAAATGGAGCCAATCACTAATCGACCATTCAGACGTTTTAGGACAGTTTCGGACACTTTCCGACTGTCGGGGGATATAAAAGACAACGTTCTAGAGAGCATTCCTCAGACCACATCCGCTCTCGTTTTTCAGTACCTGGATTGGCCAGACCTGTGAGTGAGATGTGGTCTCTGTTCTCGAGACCATTACTATTGATAGTTAATTCAGTTTGTAAGTGAACTTTGTGTAGTACATTAAATGTTGTTTTAATTCTGAACCGGATCCAGCCCATTTTTCTGGTGCGCGTGCGCAGTAAGAAGCTCGCAGCAGAAAAGTACCTGCGGCCTGCAGGCTCTCATCTAGGGCTGCAACTAACGATTATTTTAATAATCGATTAATCGGGTGATTATTTTTTCGATTAATCGGATAAAAAAAACAAAAAAGCATGAATTTTCAACCCTTTATTCAAAAACAGAAGTGATCTTCAGAAAGTGCACAAACAGGTTGCTCCTTGAACATCCCTGAGCTGTTAAAGTAATAATTAAAAAACAAATGGACGAACACAAAAAACATACACATGTGCACAAAAATATGTATATTTTTGTTGAAAGGGACCTGAGCTGTCAGAACAATAAATAATTTATAAAAAATAAAGAAAAATACAAATCAGAAAACTTAACAGGATTTGTTTGAACGTCAGACCCTGTTCTCTACACTACACGCACAAACGGAATCATCACGTGGTGCTCCCGTGCCATATCATGTCGCTTTTGCATATCTTGCAATGAACACACTTTTTCAATGTATTAAGTGTGAAATGCTCCCACACCTTGGATGACTTAGGTCGTACTGATTTCTCTGCCTCCGCCATGTTTCAGAACAACGTTACGGGTCCGATGCTCTTTCCTCTGTTGTAAATTCTTTGATCGCATGTTTACTTTTATTGTGAAGAGCATGAAAACGGAAGTGATTTTACTGTGAAGAGACAGGAAGTAGCATGATGCTTGCTTATTCACGGCAACAATGATAACGATAAGTGAAAAGCTAACGTATATGTCGGGTCTGTTCACTGGAACAGTTGTTAAACTGCAGCTTTCAGGAAGTAAAGTGTTCCGTTCAAAGCCAGACGTGTGTTGGTCGTCATTAGAAGCTCCACTTCACAACAACTGCTGTGCTCCGCTCTGTTTTTCCCTTTTTTTTCTCAAACATCTCCGCGACTTATTGAGTGGCGTAATATTCGCGCGACACAACGAATCGATAATGAAATTTGATAATCGATAATGAAAACTATTTTCATTATCGATTCGCTGTTGCAGCCCTACTCTCATCCTTTGTTTTAAACCTCCACACTGTTAAATGGCCTCTCTATCTATCTACCTGCCTGCCTGTCTACCTACATACGTACCTGCCTACCTACCCGTTTACCTTCCTTCCAGTCTACTTACCTGACAGTCTACATGTCAATCTAACTACCTGACTACCTACCTGCCTGTTTATGTAACTACCTGTCTACCTGTCTGCATGTCCGTTCACACTACACTACCTTCATATGTACCTGTCTATGTACCTGTCTACCTGCCTATCAACCAACCTACCTGCCAGTCTGCCAGTCTACCTGTCTACCTGCCTGTCCCTCATGTATGTAAACTCGTGGTGTCTTGTAATCCCATGTGGGCCATAAATACAACTCATGAATGAATAAATAAAAATGGCTGAAGCCACATCTATGAATCATTTCTTGGTGTCTCCATGCAGCAGAGAGACATCTTACTTTGCACAGTGCTGGTCCCAATGGCTGTCTGCAGTCTAGATCTTTTTCCACACTGGGGACAGGAGGAGTCCCCCGATGAAGCAGACTGGTCCCAGTACGAGGTGATGCACCGTCTGCAGAACCAGTGTCCACAGCTGGTAGAGACTGGATCCTTCAGGACGTCCCGACACGAAGCACAGTGGGACGGCTGCTCCTCCTCGGGGTCATGAGCCTTCTTCCTGTCTCAGTGGAGACCAACACATTCTTTATAACACATTTTATATTCATCATGAGGTGTTTGAAGTCACTTTAGAATACAATTTTAGTATTTGTTAAAATATGAATCATTCCCCAAATATGCGAGACAATATCTTAAATGAATAGAACAAAATCAAATCACAGACCTCTACCGTGTAACGACATAAAGGTTCATTACCGTTGTGGAAGCATCGTCTGAGGTCACTTCTGTGAGCAGTCTCTGCTGTAAAGCTGACAAAAGCTCTCCAGATTTGCTGACATCATCAAACCGTTTGCCACTAAAGTTCTGATGACGGGTTGTTATGACACATGTCGCCCGTGGGTGCACAGTAATATGGCCGCCAGAGACCGTGTTTTCTGCTGCTGAACTTTATGGGAGATTTCTGGCAAAACTTTTAAACTCCGTTGATGAGAGAGAATTTCTGTAAACAGATAAGAAGAAATACAAAAGAAACATGAAAGAAGTGTTACTGGTTTAATGGACGCTGGTGTTGAGCAGATAATGTCTTTAAATGTGTATCTCTGTTTCTGTACATCATCAACATATAAAGGAACACTTCATCCTTCAGTTTATCACAAACATTCATCAACACATGAAGGAACACTTCATCCTTCAGTTTATCACAAACATTCATCAACACATGAAGGAACACTTCATCCTTCAGTTTATCACAAACGCACATGAATGAATCCAAATGAGGTCTGTGAAGTACAAGTAGCCTACAGATCTAACAGGAAGTGAGTGTTTCTTTGACTTCCTGTTTATTCTCTGAAGGCTGAAATCGCCCCTGCTGCTTCCGCATTATCTCGTCTACTTTCCAGGCGAGAAGCAGTTCATCTGGAAAGTTAAATTCACCTTTATTAACTTTATTAATTCATATTTGTTTTCTACCAGATATGTTGGAGCAGCGTTTACCGTGAATCTCAGCATAGAGGCGCACTAACATGTAAGTGTCTGCTGAGTTGAGCGCAGTGTTAGTTATGTTGGGTCTGGAAACAAAGGATGAAGCGCTGTGAGGCCGCAGGACCTCCCCTCTGCTGCGAACTTCTTACAGTGCGCACACAGTGGAAAAATGAGCTGGAACCGGTTCAAAAATTAATAACAATATTTAATGTACTACATGAAATTCACTTATAAGCTGCATTAACTATCAATAGTAATATTCTCGAGAACAGAGATCACACACACGCATCCCACTTCTGAAAAGCGAGGGCGGATGTGGTCTGAGGAATTCTCTCAGAACAGTGTCTTATATGTCCAAACAGTCATAACTCATCGGACTGACCCTCCGTGGCCATCCGTGACTGGCTCCATTTGAATTCTGTCTCCTCCCTGGATCGATTCCTTAGCGAAACAGCTTTGCTCCTTGCAAAACATCTGTCTTGACTCCACCTCTGGTCAACTGTCCTCCTCACTGATCCCATCCTCCACTCTGCTGCATGTCTGACCCTTTAACGTATTCTTAGTGTTTTAATACCTTTAGTGACTATACTTTTATGATTTAATACATTCAATTAGTTAATATACTGTAACACATAATATCTTCTACAAGCAAGAATATTGTAAACATATTGTAACTAAATTATTATTATTATAATTATAACACTTCTACTCATCACTAGGGGGGTTATTTAATCTTACTTATAATGCGTTTAATACTGGAATTCTCAACAGTTACCGTAATGTTACGTTCGCGCGCGCCTAAGAGAGTAATAACGATGTGAACCGTTCACATTGCGCGGCAACAAACTCCCCAAAAAGGTCCCAACACGTTCAAACTGTCACTTAGCTCGCGTTAGCTGAGAAGCTATGAAAGGTTTACCTGGTAGTGGAGCAGCGGGCTGTGTTCACCTGTCACTCTCCTCAGTTTAACTTCCTGAGGATGGTTTCTCTGGGGGCGGGGACTAAATAAATGTAACTGAACTTGTTTGTCTCCTCTCTGAGAGTCCACTTCCTTCCTGTATCTACCACTCCTTCAGTCTCTCTCTTTCCACACTGAACTTCCTCCTCTCTATCAGCTCATGTTCAACACTTTACAGCTGCATATCTCACATTGATCCCACTCTGTCATGATGTGTGTGTATATATATATATATAAGATAAGATAAGATAAAATAAGATAATCCTTTATTAGTCCCTCAGTGGGGAAGTTACAGGATTACAGCAGCATCGCTCACAAGTAATAAAATGAAATGAAGATAAAAATCAAGTAGTATAAATAAACTAAACAGTAAACAGTAATATAAAATATGACAGTAAAGAAGAATACAAAATATACCAGTATATACAGACGGAGTAAAAATGTAAAATGTAAGATAATACTTAAACGTATTGGATATTGGATATTGCACAGGATTGCACGGATTAGATATTGCACCAGGTGAATGAATTAAAGTGTTCAGAAGTGTTCATATTCATGTTCAAGTGAATTAAAGTGTTCAGAAGTGTTCAAGTGTTCATGTTTAGCCAAATGTTCGTGTTGAAAGTGTTGAAAGTGTTCAAAGTGTTCAAAGTGTTCGTGGTCTCCCGAGAGCAGCTTGTTGTGCAGCCTGACAGCAGCGGGGAGGAAGGACTTGCGGTACCTCTCCCTCAGACACCGGGGATGGATCAGCCGGTGACTGAAGGAGCTGTGCAGAGCTGCCAGAGTGTCCTGCATGGGGTGGGAGGCGTGGCTCATCAGGGATGAGAGCTTCGCCATCATCCTCCTGTCTCCCACCACCTCCACAGTATCCAGTGGACACCCCAGCACGCTGCTGGCCTTCCTCACCAGTTTGTCCAGTCTCCTCCTGTCAGCTGCCGCGATGCTGCTGCTCCAGAAGACCACTCCATAGAAGATGGCTGATGCCACCACGGAGTCGAAGAAGGTCTTCAGGAGTGCTCCCTGCACCTCTCCTCAGCAGAAAGAGTCTGCTCTGTCCTTTTTTATAAAGAGCGTGAGCGTGGTCAGTCCAGTCCAGTTTATTGTTCAAGTGAACACCCAGGTACTTATACGACTTCACGACCTCAATGTCCAGTCCCTGGATGCTCACCGGTGTCGGAGGAGGGCGTTTACCCCGGCGGAAGTCCACCACCAGCTCCTTGGTCTTGCTGGTGTTGATGTGGAGGCAGTTCCGCTGGCACCATCCTAAAAAGTCCTGGTTCAGTTCCCTGTATTCTCTGTCATCATCTGCGGAGATGAGGCCGACGATTGCAGAGTCGTCAGAGAACTTTTGCAGGTGGCAGTTGGCAGAGTTGTGTTTGAAGTCCGAGGTGTAAATGGAGAAGAGGAATGGAGCCAGAACGGTTCCCTGTGGGGCCCCTGTGCTGCAGGACACCCGATCTGACTCACACCCCCGTATCCGCACATACTGTGGACGGTTGGTGAGGTAGTCCAGGATCCATGCAGTGAGGTGGTGGTCCACCCCGGTCTGCTCCAGCTTGTCCCTCAGAAGCAAAGGCTGGATGGTGTTGAAGGCACTGGAGAAGTCGTAGAACATGACTCTCACAGTGCTTCCAGTCTTTTCCAGGTGAGAGAGGCATCTCTGCAGCAGGAAGATGACGGCGTCATCCACCCCGATGCCGGACTGGTAGGCGAACTGAAGAGGGTCCAGGGATGAACTCACCAGAGGGCGGAGATGGGCAAGGACCAGCCTCTCCAGGGTCTTCATCAGGTGGGATGTCAACGCCACCGGCCTGTAGCTGTTGAGGTCCTTGGGCCGCGGGTTCTTTGGTACCGGTACCACGCAGGATGTCTTCCATAGCTGTGGTACTTTCCCCAGCCTCAAGCTCAAGTTGAATATGTGCTCCGCTATCCCGCACAGCTGGTCTGCGCAGGATTTGAGGAGCCTTGAGCTGATCCCGTCCGGACCCGTGGCCTTCCTCGCCTTGATCCTCCTCAGTTCCTTCCTCACTTGGTTGAGGGACACGCGGGGGGGTGGGGTGCTGTGTGTTGGAGTGGGGAGGTGTGGAGGGGGGCCGAGTGCTGTGGGAAGGGGGGAGGTGGAGGGGGAGGGGGGGTAATAATCCACAGGGGATGCAGATGACGGGGTTTGCAGCAGCAGGGAGGTCTGGGTGGGGGGAGGGGTGAATGGCTGGTCAAACCTGTTAAAAAATAAGTTCAGCTCATTCACCCACTTTTGGTCCCCCTCAGGCTGTTGGTTGGGCCCCTTGAACCCAGAAATCACCTTGAGGCCCTTCCAGACCCCGATGGTGTTATTCTGCTGCAGCTGGTCCTCCATCCTCATCCTGTAGACATCTTTCCCCTCCCTGATCTTCATCCTCAGCTCCCTCTGCACAGTCCTCAGCTCCTCCTTGTTGCCAGATCTAAAAACCATCTTCTTCTCCTTGAGGAGGGCCTTTATCTCCAACATTCAACATCAACACATAAAGAAACACTTCATCCTTCAGTTTATCACAAACATTCATTATCAACACATAAAGAAACACTTCATCCTTCAGTTTATCACAAACATTCATTATCAACACATAAAGAAACACTTCATCCTTTAGTTTATCACAAACATTCATTATCAACACATAAAGAAACACTTCATCCTTTAGTTTATCACAAACATTCAACATCAACACATAAAGGAACACTTCATCCTTCAGTTTATCACAAACATTCATCATCAACACATAAAGGAACACTTCATCCTTTAGTTCATCACAAACGTTCATCATCAACACATAAAGGAACACTTCATCCTTCCGTTTATCACAAACATTCATCATCAACACATAAAGGAGCACTTCATCCTTCAGTTTATCACACACATTAATACAATTGATACAGTGACATCCCATTTATTGTGCCCACTATTTACTAATACCAAAATAAATAGTTTGACAACTTTCTATTATTTGCTTTTAAGAACAATCATTTTTATGTTTAATTTAATTTAATTTAATTTAATTTAATTTAATTTAATTTAATTCAATTCAATTCAATTCAATTCAATTCAATTCAATTCAATTTAATTTAATTTAACTTAACTTAACTTAATTTTATTTTATTTTATTTTATTTTATAAGATTTTATAAGATTTGTAACTTGAAATAAGACGGCAGGGGGCGGTGATGCACCATTGGATACATCATTTTTCTAACATGAAGAAGAAGAAGAAGAGCTACATCATCAGTCCTTCATCCAATCAGTGGAGTGGGCGCCGCATTAGTCCCCGCCCCCCAGAGAAACCGCCATCATGAAGTTAAAATGAGGAAACTGACAGATAAACACAGCCCGCTGCTCCACTACGAGGTAAACCTTTCATAGCTTCTCAGCTAACGCGAGCTAAGTGAACGTTTGAACGTGTTGGGACCTTTTTGGGGAGTTTGTTCCCGCGCAATGTAAACGGTTCACATCGTTATTACTCTCTTAGCCGCGCGCGAACGTAACATTACGGTAACTAACACTGCGCTCAACTCAGCAGACACTTACATGTTAGTGCGCCTCTATGCTGAGATTCACGGTAAACGCATTCAATCGGCACAGATCGGGAGCGAGCGAAGGACTTTGGAAAGTTAGCGGAAAGATTAACGTGAGACAACATCCTGTTTTCAAAATAAGATGTCAACTCAGCGTATATACAATTTTTATATGTGGAAATAATAAATATATTATATTCACATTAAATGTAAAACCTGTCACCTGTATCTCGTGAGTTAAAGGGAAATTATTATTAAATTAGATTAAAGTATGTAATATCTTAAAAACAACCCTCAAATTAAATAACATACACTTCATCCACACTTTAGTTGTATTTTCCCTTTAACTCACGAGCTGCAGGTAACATGTTTTACACTTAATGTGAATATAATTAATTGTATCTTATTTCCATCTATACAAAATGCTTATACACTTTGTTATCTCATTTTGAAAACCGGATATTGTCCCACGTCTGAACCGGATGTTGTCACGTTTATCTTTCCGCTAACTTTGCAAAGTGTCCTTCGCTCGCTCCCGATCTGTTCCGTTTGAATGTGTTTACCGTGAATTTCAGCATAGAGGCGCACTAGAATATAAGTGTCTGCTGAGTTGGGCGCATTGTAGCTAACGGCGGTGTTAGCAGGCAGTAGCTAGCTGTGTGGACGAGCAAACACTGAGCTTTGTTTTGTTTGAGGACACAATAGTTAATAAAGGTTAACTTGAAGCATCAGACACCATTGATGAATCTGTCGTTTTAAAGCACTACAGCTCCTTCCGGGTTAGACTTCATAGAAATAACACATTACCAGAAGATTACATTGCGGATCAGCATGCATCTTAAGAGTCAGACTATATGAACTAAAGAGCATTCATATGAGTTTTGAGAGACCTCACCCAAGATGCATATTCATCAATCCTACAGGCTCAATAATACAGATCCTGCAGCTTCGTGACGAAGCGTCTCATTCAAGTGTGTGGGGATGTTTTACTTTAACTTATTCAGCCAAATGAATACAGACCCTTGAATGTAAGACTTTACTCACATAGAGGAAGATTTATTTCTTCATAAAAGGCTCCATGAACACTGTGTGTGTGTGTGTGTGTGTGTGTGTGTGTGTGTGTGTGTGTGTGTGTGTGTGTGTGATGCAGTCATTACCAGACCAGCATGGAGGGATCGCGGTGACGTGTCCGTCTTTCTCCCGATAGGACGGATCGATACTCGGACACACTGAGGCAGCGATGGACGGCTCTGCGGCTTCAGAGGAGGAAGTGGAAGAGCA
>CM051695.1:28212430-28229930 GCA_028022725.1 Lycodopsis pacificus
CAGTCTCAGTGTAGTCCTGATCCTCTATATGAACCAGTCTCAGTGGAGTCCTGATCCTCTATGAACCAGTCTCAGTGTAGTCCTGATCCTCTATGAACCAGTCTCAGTGTAGTCCTGATCCTCTATATGAACCAGTCTCAGTGTAGTCCTGATCCTCTATATGAACCAGTCTCAGTGTAGTCCTGATCCTCTATATGAACCAGTCTCAGTGGAGTCCTGATCCTCTATGAACCAGTCTCAGTGTAGTCCTGATCCTCTATATGAACCAGTCTCAGTGTAGTCCTGATCCTCTATATGAACCAGTCTCAGTGTAGTCCTGATCCTCTATATGAACCAGTCTCAGTGTAGTCCTGATCCTCTATATGAACCAGTCTCAGTGTAGTCCTGATCCTCTATATGAACCAGTCTCAGTGTAGTCCTGATCCTCTATGAACCAGTCTCAGTGGAGTCCTGATCCTCTATATGAACCAGTCTCAGTGTAGTCCTGATCCTCTATATGAACCAGTCTCAGTGTAGTCCTGAGCCTCTATATGAACCAGTCTCAGTGTAGTCCTGATCCTCTATATGAACCAGTCTCAGTGTAGTCCTGATCCTCTATATGAACCAGTCTCAGTGTAGTCCTGAGCCTCTATATGAACCAGTCTCAGTGTAGTCCTGATCCTCTATATGAACCAGTCTCAGTGTAGTCCTGATCCTCTATATGAACCAGTCTCAGTGTAGTCCTGATCCTCTATATGAACCAGTCTCAGTGTAGTCCTGAGCCTCTATGAACCAGTCTGTGTAGTCCTGATCCTCTATGAACCAGTCTCAGTGTAGTCCTGATCCTCTATATGAACCAGTCTCAGTGTAGTCCTGAGCCTCTATATGAACCAGTCTCAGTGTAGTCCTGATCCTCTATATGAACCAGTCTCAGTGTAGTCCTGATCCTCTATATGAACCAGTCTCAGTGTAGTCCTGAGCCTCTATGAACCAGTCTGTGTAGTCCTGATCCTCTATGAACCAGTCTCAGTGTAGTCCTGATCCTCTATATGAACCAGTCTCAGTGTAGTCCTGATCCTCTATATGAACCAGTCTCAGTGTAGTCCTGATCCTCTATATCAGGTATACCCAAAGTGTGGAGCTGCCTCTAGGGGGTGCGCGAGAGGAAAGGTGTAATGGCGTCTGATGGTGTAATAATATTAAATATTAAAAAAAAAAAAATCCCACTTTTAAAAAGTGGGATTTTTCAGAGAGAGAGAGAGAGAGAGAGAGAGAGAGAGAGAGAGAGAGAGAGAGAGAGAGAGAGAGAGAGAGAGAGAGAGAGAGAGAGAGAGAGAGAGAGAGAGAGAGAGAGAGAGAGAGAGAGAGAGAGAGAGAGAGAGAGAGAGAGAGAGAGAGAGAGAGAGAGAGAGAGAGAGAGAGAGAGAGAGAGAGAGAGAGAGAGAGAGAGAGAGAGAGAGAGAGAGAGAGAGAGAGAGAGAGAGAGAGATATGCCTCTGAGCGTGTGCGTGTGTCACAAGAAGGTGTGTGTGTGTATGTATATATCAATTATATTGACACACGCATCCGTATTGCGCTTTAAAAGTGACGCCTCATGAAACTGAAAGTTAGTCAGTGTAGTCCCGATCCTGTATCTCAGGGGTCTTCAACAAAAATTTCAAAAGGTACAGATTGAGAAACTCTCCTCGGGCAAAGAAGAAGGTGTGTATGTGTATATATATATATCTATATATATCTCTATCTCTATCAATATATATCTCTATCTCTATCAATTATATTTTAACAAATTATTATTCTCAGTTTTCAAATTTAACTGGATGGATTATAAATAATACATAAATAAATGTTCTTCTCATTTCAAGTAAAATAATGGCTGGATTAAAGAATAACTGACATAACAGACTGTGCATCTTAAAATGAAGTAATTCATTTTAGAAAAATGAATTTCACTGAATTGTCCTGCAGCTTTAAATTGATTAATTGAGTTTGGGGGTGTTCATGTTTATAGTCACATGTGCTGACCCGTCGTTCTTTGAACTCTTTGAAGGTTCGGGTGTCTGTCTGAAAGGTGCTTTGCGTGTTAGACGTGTTGCCTCACTTTGTCTGTGGCTTTGAAACACGTTTGGCAGACGGGTCTCTGTAGGTCAGTGGGCTTTCCTTCACTGTCTGCAATATAGCCAAAGTACTTCCAGATGATACTTCTGGCATCTTGTTTTCCAAGAAGCCGACGACAGTCGGTAAAAGCTCGTGCATGTCTCCCTGTGATCACTCGCTGTGAGTGCGCGCTGCCTGTTGCTGTGAGCGCGCTGGGCAGCCCCGCAGCCTGCAGGCAGCATGACACAGAGTGGAGCAGCGTGTGCGCTCTGATCACTATTTTAATGAAGTATAGACACTCAGAATATGCAAAATCGTATTGTTTTTAACGTACAGGTAGCGCGGTACCTTTTTAGTATCGATACACCGGGCAACCCTCCCGGTTAAAGTACAAACTCGCTGCCTAATATATGTGTGATTCTGAAATATCGATTTTAGGTCCTGGGTCCGGATGCAACTGCGTCTGGGTCCGGATCCGGACCGCGGTCCGCCAGTTAGAGACCCCTGCTCTATCTGAACCAGTCTCAGTATAGTCCTGATCCTCTATCAGACCTCCATCAGTACAGAGACCATCAGAGCGAAGATGGTCTGTTTCTATAGAGTTATTCTTGATGCTCGTCATCGGAGCCACCGGGTCGGATTCTGGTGAAACCAGATGAACTCATACAGGTTCACCAGAACCTCCTTCAGCTCAGACTCCAGCAGAGACCGGTCCACCGTGGACAGACCCAGATCCTCCAGCAGAGACCGGTCCACCGTGGACAGACCCAGATCCTCCAGCAGAGACCGGTCCACCGTGGAAAGACCCAGATCCAGCTTTACCTGTAGCTCCGGAGGGCGGAGGAGAGCGCAGCTCCCGGCAACAGCGTCTCCTCCTCCTCCGGGAGCAGAGCTTCTCCTCTCTGCTTGAGACCCAGGACATATTGCTGGACCCGCTGGAGGGAAGGGAGGCACGGCAGAACCAGGACTGAGAGGGTCAGACTGTCAGACCTGCTGCAGTAACATGAGAGGTTTTCTAAAGACTCTGGTGCTCAGAGACACTACCACTTTAGACCACAGGGGGCGACAGAACCACCACCACATGAAAGCTCCTCACAGTAACTTCAGAGCTTTGTTTGTCTCTCAGAAGTCTTGTGATGTTGTTGAGCTGATGTGTTTTTATTTTTTATTATTTTACAGCCCAAAAAGAAGAAACCGGCTCCGGCCAAACCTGCCGCCAAAATCAAGAAGGCCGACAGCAGCAGCAAGACCACGACAAACACAGGTGAGGTCATCAGGACGGGTTCGCTTCATGAGTGCTGATTGAACAGCACGTGACCAAAACAAGTTCAGTGAGTGACCGTCACGATCTCTCTGACTTCAAATGGGAAATACTAAAACATAACACAGCAGAATTCGACAGTAGTGTATCGTGCACTCTTATTTTGAAGTGCTGCTCTATGAACTATAGGTGAGCAACATTGTGTGTGAACACGTTGAACACATCAGGTTGTTGTGAGCAGCAGCAGCAGTTCTATCTCTTCTATCTCTGTGCTCAGTGTGTGAAACGGTCCACTGCTGTGAACAGAACAACACGTTTCACACGTTCATCTACATGTGTGTGTTGAGTCTTCATCACAGTCAGAGCATGTGATGCAGCGCTACTCTTCATCACTGTGATGCAGCTCTACTCTTCATCACTGTGATGCAGCTCTACTCTTCATCACTGTGATGCAGCTCTACTCTTCATCACTGTGATGCAGCTCTACTCTTCATCACTGTGATGCAGCTCTACTCTTCATCACTGTGATGCAGCTCTACTCTTCATCACTGTGACGCAGCTCTACTCTTCATCACTGTGACGCAGCTCTACTCTTCATCACTGTGACGCAGCTCTACTCTTCATCACTGTGACGCAGCTCTACTCTTCATCACTGTGACGCAGCTCTACTCTTCATCACTGTGACGCAGCTCTACTCTTCATCACTGTGACGCAGCTCTACTCTTCATCACTGTGACGCAGCTCTACTCTTCATCACTGTGATGCAGCTCTACTCTTCATCACTGTGACGCAGCTCTACTCTTCATCACTGTGACGCAGCTCTACTCTTCATCACTGTGACGCAGCTCTACTCTTCATCACTGTGACGCAGCTCTACTCTTCATCACTGTGACGCAGCTCTACTCTTCATCACTGTGACGCAGCGCTACTCTTCATCACTATGATGCTGTGACTCAGAGGTGATGAAGGTGAGCCAGTGATGTCCGGTAGTCTCCAGTGAGAGCAGCAGCTGCTGCTCGTTGTAACGCGTGGCTTTAGTCGTCCTCTCCTTTAACACAACTTCTGCTGACGGTGCGTCTTGAGGCTCATACGTGACGTCATTCGTTGAGATGCTGAAGCTGCGTTCACAACAAACGAGACGTGAACGTTCCTCAGACCGACATCTTCCACAACACCAACCTGCAGTTTGTCTCCACTTCTCTGTAGCATCTGTTAGCTTGTGTTGCTTTAGTTTATCTAAACTTCTCTGTAGCATCTGTTAGCTTGTGTTGCTTTAGTTTATCTAAACTTCTCTGTAGCGTCTGTTAGCTTGTGTTGCTTTAGTTTATCTAAACTCCTCTGTAGCGTCTGTTAGCTTGTGTTGCTTTAGTTTATCTAAACTTCTCTGTAGCGTCTGTTAGCTTGTGTTGCTTTAGTTTATCTAAACTTCTCTGTAGCGTCTGTTAGCTTGTGTTGCTTTAGTTTATCTAAATGTCTCTGTAGCGTCTGTTAGCTTGTGTTGCTTTAGTTTATCTAAACTCCTCTGTAGCGTCTGTTAGCTTGTGTTGCTTTAGTTTATCTAAACTCCTCTGTAGCGTCTGTTAGCTTGTGTTGCTTTAGTTTATCTAAACTCCTCTGTAGCGTCTGTTAGCTTGTGTTGCTTTAGTTTATCTAAACTCCTCTGTAGCGTCTGTTAGCTTGTGTTGCTTTAGTTTATCTAAACTTCTCTGTAGCGTCTGTTAGCTTGTGTTGCTTTAGTTTATCTGAACTTCTCTGTAGCGTCTGTTAGCTTGTGTTGCTTTAGTTTATCTAAACTTCTCTGTAGCGTCTGTTAGCTTGTGTCGCTTCAGTTTATCTAAACTTCTCTGTAGCGTCTGTTAGCTTGTGTTGCTTTAGTTTATCTAAACTTCTCTGTAGCATGTTAGCTTGTGTTGCTTTAGTTTATCTAAACTCCTCTGTAGCGTCTGTTAGCTTGTGTTGCTTTAGTTTATCTAAACTTCTCTGTAGCATCTGTTAGCTTGTGTTGCTTTAGTTTATCTAAACTTCTCTGTAGCGTCTGTTAGCTTGTGTTGCTTTAGTTTATCTGAACTTCTCTGTAGCGTCTGTTAGCTTGTGTTGCTTTAGTTTATCTAAACTTCTCTGTAGCGTCTGTTAGCTTGTGTTGCTTTAGTTTATCTAAACTTCTCTGTAGCATGTTAGCTTGTGTTGCTTTAGTTTATCTAAACTTCTCTGTAGCGTCTGTTAGCTTGTGTTGCTTTAGTTTATCTAAACTTCTCTGTAGCGTCTGTTAGCTTGTGTTGCTTTAGTTTATCTAAACTTCTCTGTAGCGTCTGTTAGCTTGTGTTGCTTTAGTTTATCTAAACTTCTCTGTAGCTTGTGTTGCTTTAGTTTATCTAAACTTCTCTGTAGCATCTGTTAGCTTGTGTTGCTGACACATTTCATGTTAATGGAGTTTGTAACCTGTGTTTAAGAATGTGGTCTTCTACTCATTGTGTGGTGAGTTTAAGACCCTGAAGAAGCTCAGGAGATTTTAACCCCCCCCCCCCCCCGTTTGTGTCTCTCGTCCTGCAGCAGACAACAGTTCAGACGACGAGCCGCTCATCAAGATGATGGAGAAGTCTCCGAGTGACGAGCAGCTGAAGGAGACGGTGAAGAGTCTGCTGAAGGAGGCCGACCTGGAGGAGATGACCATGAAGAGGATCTGTCAGAGGGTGAGGAGAGAGAGAGAGAGGGGGGGGAGGCAGAGAGGGAGACAGGGAGACGGACAGTGAAGACGTTGCAAGTTATTCCATCACATTGTGTTTTATAATCTTAATAATGAATCATTTGTTGTGTTTTTAGGTGTTTGACACTTACCCAGACCACGACCTGAGCAGCAAGAAGGACTACATCAAACACACCGTCAAATCTGTGAGCGCACACACACACACACTAATGTATGTGTACTAGTATAAGAATGTGTTTAGAGCTCGTGTTATGAAGTTAAACATCATAATTCATCTCGAATATCTATTTTATATTAACATGAAAACATCTCCTTCAAACTACTGGATTCATTCAAGTTCATCACCGAAATTAAACTTTATTTACACTGTGATGGTTAACGGTACAACTTTATTTACACTCTGATGGTTAACGGTAAACTTTATTTACGCTGATGGTTAATGATAAACTTTATTTACACTGTGATGGTTAACGGTAAAACTTTATTTACACTGTGATGGTTAACGGTAAAACTTTATTTACACTGTGACGGTTAACGGTAAAACTTTATTTACACTGATGGTTAATGGTAACTTTATTTACACTCTGATGGTTAACGGTAAACTTTATTTACACTGATGGTTAATGGTAACTTTATTTACACTGTGATGGTTAACGATAAACTGTCATCAATCAGTACGGATCAACAATTTGGATCGTTGGTCGGATGAAACGAGACCTTTTTTGAATCCCTCGTTTGAGGAAACTGATTAGTTACATGATTATAAAAAAATATCTAATACATAGATAAAGACAATTCCATTTAGTTGCTGTTAAGAAATTGTCCACCGGGTTCCTTCTGTTCAGTGTTTAAAGGTCCAAATATCACTGAGTCATGCAGTTCCTGCTGTTCTCCAGCAGAGGGTGATAAAGGAGAAGAAACAAAGTCACCCTTCAGATAGAAGTGAAGAGAGCAGAAAGTAAAGAGCTGAGTGACGACATTTAACCCAAAAGAATAAAAAAAGACTGGAATTCATCCGTACTGACCAATAACAGTTTACCATTAACCATCAGAGTGTAAATAAAGTTTAACGTTAACCGTCACAGTGTAAATAAAGTTTAACGTTAACCGTCAGAGTGTAAATAAAGTTTAACGTTAACATCACAGTGTAAATAAAGTTTAACGTTAACCATCACAGTGTAAATAAAGTTTAACGTTAACTGTCACAGTGTAAATAAAGTTTAACGTTAACCATCACAGTGTAAATAAAGTTTAACGTTAACCATCACAGTGTAAATAAAGTTTAACGTTAACTGTCACAGTGTAAATAAAGTTTAACGTTAACCATCACAGTGTAAATAAAGTTTAACGTTAACCATCAGTGTAAATAAAGTTTAACGTTAACCGTCACAGTGTAAATAAAGTTTAACGTTAACCGTCACAGTGTAAATAAAGTTTTACTGACTCAGTAGAACATGTGTTTCTAGTCTCTGATCTCTCATCATGTTTCATTGTAAACAACCAATCAGAGGAGAGCTAGCAACGTTAGCAGCACCGCTAACGGCTAACCAACGGAGGTTCACTTCAGTTACACTATGATGCCTTCAGGCTCTGCTCAGTGAACATGAGTACTGGCTGAAGGTTCATTATGACGTTATCATGATGTGTTCACATGTCATCTGTAAAATGTAGTTCTGGTGTTGAACTAGAATGAATCCAGTAGTTTGAAGGAGATGTTTTCACGTTAATATAAAACAGATATTAGAGATGAATTATGATGTTTAACTTCATAACACGAGCTCTAAGCTCATTATTATACTTCATTAAACATAATGACTATAAAAATATAATCTTTTATTTACTAATCATTTTCAGTATTTTTGATGTTTTACTGACTTCAGAGTTTAAATGATTAGTTTGATAAAAACAACTCTTGAATATTGTTTTACAACTTTCTGATGTTTCATAAAATAAACATATTGATTAATTAACAGGGCTGTTGTAATTATTATTATGATGATTATTATTATTATTGTTTCCTCACAGATGATCTGAAGAAGTTCAACGCCCCAGAAAACAAAACCTTCTTTTCATTTGTTTCATAGTTTTCTACATTGTTCTGTTATGTTTATTATTGTGTATCTTGTGTATAGATTTCAGATTAAAGTTCGTCAACAAGTTTAACGTTTTCTGGCAGATTCATGGAAAAAAAGACAAGAAGCTCAGAAGTAGTTTTTCTTTGTGTGAAAGTCTTTGTTTAGATTTGTACATAATGTTTCTAATTAGCTGAAACTATTTTTGATTAACTCATTATGTTGTTTGTCTCTTTCAAACATTAATGTACAATTTAAACCGTTTAAAGGAAATGTGTTGAATAATTATCTGATGAATAAAATAACCTTATTTTTAATCTGAATTGTCTCGACGTGGTTTCACTTCTCTTCCTGCGAAAACATCGACGACCCAAAAATGAATTTAATGAAACTACGACGGAGACGAGAGGAGACGAGAGGCTGAAACATGGAAATAGTAATTTCTTACAATTTGGCACAAACGTCCACCTGGACTCATTTATTTAATTAATATGCTAATTATGACTTTCACACAAAGTCTAAAAGGATAAAAATATGTTTTGGACCGACGTGGATGAAAACTGATTATAATCTGTATTTTTACTTTTAATGAAGCTAAACTGGATATTTACACAATTCATCAGAACCTGAAGTGATTTTTATATCAAAACTTATTTAATTTATAATATCGTGAAGCAGAAAAAGCAAAAAATGAGGATCTGGGTCTGTCCACGGTGGACCAGGTCTCTGCTGGAGGATCTGGGTCTGTCCACGGTGGACCGGTCTCTGCTGGAGGATCTGGGTCTGTCTACGGTGGACCAGGTCTCTGCTGGAGGATCTGGGTCTGTCCGCGGTGGACCGGTCTCTGCTGGAGGATCTGGGTCGGTCCACGTGGACCGGTCTCTGCTGGAGTCTGAGCTGAAGGAGGTTCTGGTGAACCTGCATGAGTTCATCTGGTTTCACCAGAATCTGATCCGGTTCAAACAAACGTCTCAGATCAGAACTTCCTTGAGGTCGGTAGAGACGAACTCTGAACACAAACTGCTAGATTTGAATAATTTACTTCAAAACCCAAAAAACTTTTTGTATTTACAACTTTTTATTTCCAAAATAGCTTCAAACGTTTACAAGAGTCATTTGGTACGTTCAGCGACTAAAACTGTCAAATTTAAATAATGAAAACGTCCTCGTGCTGCTTTTTAACGGGGGGGGGCTTTGGCTCCAGGTGTCCACACTGGTAACCCTGTTGTTTAACGGCACAACGCTATGCATTGTGGGTAACAAGACTGCAGAAATGTGGACTTGAAGAAAGTCAGTTTTTACACCTTTTGTAACTTTCAGACGTCGCTAATATTCACCGATTAGAAGTCTTAAAAATCGACATTACAGTGAATATTTATCAGCCAAATCAAATAGTTTCCAGGATATTTTATACATTTAGTACTCGTTTCTTCACAGGGTTGTATGAAGGTAATGCAGTAGTTTATGAATATGCGATATGAGTTTACAGTTGTAGTTTACTCCCCCTCCTCCGTTAACGAGCCTCTGAATGAGTCCTGATCCTGGACCGTCGGCACTAAAGGAAAGATAACGACGTTTCTGCTGAACATGGAACATGTTGAATCTGGAACAAACGATATTAAGTAAATATTCTACTTTCTTCATTGACGTGACGGTCCAGTGTGAGTCCTGATCCTGCAGGATCCAGACCAGGTTGTTGGTTTTTCCTCCCGTCATCGTTCCACTTCCGTGTTTTGTCGTTTACGCCACACTTTAGCGGGTCGCTCCTTCCCGTAGACGTGCACGGTGGTGAATGTCTTTTTGTTCAGAAGTGACGAGTCCTCTGACGTTCTCCTCGTCCCCTCGTCAGTCTTCTCATTGGCTGTCGCTCTCTCCCAGCAGCCAATAGGTGGTCATCTTCCCTTTGCCCTTGACCTCGATGTCTGCCCTCCTCTCCAGCTGGAAGCAGTTGAACTCCAGCAGGACGTCGCGAGTCGCCGCCGACACGTGAATCTTCAGCGCTGCACGGACAAAATGAAAGATGTGATTCGAGGAAACACTCCTCAGTCCTCAGCGGCGGCCTACAGAAGCATACGTCTGGTTCGTGGTTCATTGAGTCTCGTGTTCAGCTCTAACCTTCTCCGCTGGACTCCATGCGAGACGACGTGTTGACGGTGTCTCCGAACAAACAGTAACGAGGCATCTTCAGACCGACCACGCCCGCACACACCGGACCTGCAACACAAAGCACACCTGTACATGTATATACTGTATATACTGTACATGTGTATACTGTATATGTACATGTACATGTATATACTGTATATACTGTACATGTATATACTGTATATGTACATGTACATGTATATAATGTACATGTACATGTATATACTGTACATGTACATATATATACTGTATATACTGTACATGTATATACTGTATATGTACATGTATATACTGTATATGTACATGTACATGTATATACTGTATATGTACATGTACATATACATATACAGTATATACATGTACAGTATATACAGTATATACATGTACATGTACATACTGTATATGTACATGTATATACTGTATATACTGTATATGTACATGTACATGTATATACTGTATATGTACATGTATATACTGTATATGTACATGTGTATACTGTATATACTGTACATGTGTATACTGTATATACTGTACATGTATATACTGTATATACTGTACATGTACATGTATATACTGTATATACTGTACATGTGTATACTGTATATGTACATGTATATACTGTATATACTGTACATGTATATACTGTATATGTACATGTACATGTATGTACATAGTTTATCTGTTGATCTGTGAACAGGAGAATACAGATGTTTGTTGATCTACAAGGATCCAGAATTTCAACGACCCTGAAGTCAGCAATAAATGTTCACGTTAAATACTTTTACTTTATTCGAGTAATTTATCGTGTTTTTGTGCTCGTCTAGAAGGCTGCAGACTGTTGTTTTACCACCGTCCCAATAATAAGTACGCATATGTCTGATGTGTATATATATACAGACATATGACGTTTCTCACGATCTTTTGTTGACAGTCACAACTGTGTGTGTGTGTGTGTGTGTGTGTGTGTGTGTGTGTGTGTGTGTGTGTGTGTGTGTGTCAATATTGACACATTAAAGTTTGGTTTCACATTTCAGGGAGGAATTATTTCTCCTTCATCACAGTTCTCCAAATGTCAGGAGCCGCTGAGAACCTTCCAGCTGAGAACCCTGGAACCTGTGCAGCTGCACGAGGACATGAAGCACCAGATCTCCAGCGATGCACTCGTATCTTCCTGTTACATTCTAATTCATTCTCAAAATCTCAAAATCACAAATATGCATCGCAACAGAATAAACTCCCCAAAAACAACTTTAAATGGAAAGAAGAAGAAAGGTGGTGAACAGAGCAGCGCTCGTCTCTCAGGATGGACTCGTAGTTCTAGAACATCACAGAAGTCCACCTCAATCAGTGACGTGACATAAATATACATCATATCACACAACACAGGAAAACAATGTGAGCCGGAGTTAAACTGATGTATTTCCATCCACTGTTACAGTTTCACAGTAGATCATATCTCATTACTCTGTATTATTATCATTATTATCATTATTATTATGTTTTTACCATAATAACACGATCTAAAATATTTCAACAGATATTCATATTTGATGTTTTCATATATACCCAATATATACCCCAATATTCATATTATACCCGACTGCTGCAAAACAATGAGCCGTATTATTAATGTTGAACCATGTTTATGATTTATGATTGCTGCTGATGAGAAAGATGATCATCGGTGTACATATTATTTACTGTGTTTAACGTGTGGTCGAGGGCACGTCTTTGTGTACTTGTACTCTCACCGCTGTGGATCCCGATCCTCAGCCTCAGCTGCTGCTCTGATCGGTGGCAGATCTTGAAGGAGCGGACGGCGTCCAGCAGGGCGAGCGCCATGCGGGCGATCTCTCTGCCGTGCAGCGTCCCGTTCCTCACCGGCAGACCTGACACCACCATGTAGGCGTCGCCGATGGTCTCCACCTGCGGAGCCGTTCAAGACCACAGTTTAGTTTTAATTCCATTGAGATTGTCATGTTCTTTTAACACACGCTGGTTCCTTTGGTCTGATAATAATATATACTACATACTATGTACTATGTATATAAACAAGCATTTAATACTTTTGAAACATGTTTATGTCTCTGGATATGTTGAATGAAAAACCTGTGTTTGATTCGCTCACCTTGTAAACATCAAAGTTGTCGATGATGGCGTCGAAACAGGTGTAGAGATCGTTGAGCAGAGTCACCACCTGCAGAGCCACAACAGCCAGCTGTTACCCACTGATCCAGATGTGCACAGGAAGCAGGTGTGTGTGTGTGTGTGTGTGTGTGTGTGTGTGTGTGTGTGTGTGTGTGTGTGTGTGTGTGTGTGTGTGTGTGTGTGTGTGTGTGTGTGTGTGTGTGACTCACCTGCATCGGCGTGCTCTCTGCAGAGATGGCGGTGAAACCGACGATGTCGCTGAAGTAGATGGTGACGGAGTCAAAGGCCTCGGCCTGAACCGTCTCACCGCGCTTCAGCTGCTCCGCTACTGAGCTGGGGGGTACACAGTATAGTGTGTACACACTATACTGTGTACATACTATACTGTGACATGCTACACTATGACTCCTCTGCTTCACTATTATCTAATTCAACAAACGTTACTTTAGCTTCTTCTAAAAACTTGTTGATGAGATTCTGTTCTCTGACTTTTTAATATCTAATGAGTATTCTATGGTAGTACTGTGGTGGTAGAAGTGATCCTCACTGTGGTAGTATCTGGTAGAGCAGTGCTTCAGCCTTGCGTTTCTCCTCGTGATAGGCTTGTGTTCGCTCCTCCACCAGCTCCTCCAGGTTGTTGGCGTATTGCTCCATACGGGACAGCAGGTTGTCCAGGATGTTGGTCCTCGACTCCCTGAACACACACACACGCACACACACGCACACACACGCGCACACACACGCGCACACACACACGCAGAGTTCATTTTTGATCCCATATAAACTGCTGCTGTGTGATAAACAGTGACCAGCTGTTTAAGGCAATTCAATTTTTAAATAAAAACGTAATATTTTTGAGGTGTTTTAAAGATACGAGGTTTGTTTATTTACTGTAGAAGTACAAGAAACATGTGCAATCATATCGTATCTTAACCATATCTCATCTCATCGTATCTCATCTCATCGTATCTCATCGTATCTCATCTCATCGTATCTCATCTTATCTCATCGTATCTCATCTCATCTCATCTCATCGTATCTCATCATATCTCATCTCATCGTATCTCATCTCATCGTATCTCATCTCATCTTATCTCATCGTATCTCATCTCATCTCATCGTATCTCATCATATCTCATCTCATCTCATCGTATCTCATCTCATCTCATCTTATCTCATCGTATCTCATCATATCTCATCTCATCTCATCGTATCTCATCTCATCGTATCTCATCGTATCTCATCTCATCGTATCTCATCGTATCTCATCTCATCGTATCTCATCATATCTCATCTCATCTCATCGTATCTCATCTCATCGTATCTCATCGTATCTCATCTCATCGTATCTCATCGTATCTCATCTCATCGTATCTCATCATATCTCATCTCATCTCATCGTATCTCATCATATCTCATCTCATCGTATCTCATCTCATCGTATCTCATCGTATCTCATCTCATCTCATCGTATCTCATCGTATCTCATCTCATCTCATCTCATCGTATCGCATCTCATCGTATCTCATCGTATCTCATCGTATCTCATCTCATCTCATCGTATCTCATCTCATCTCATCGTATCTCATCTCATCGTATCTCATCTCATCGTATCTCATCGTATCTCATCTCATCTCATCGTATCTCATCGTATCTCATCTCATCGTATCTCATCGTATCTCATCTCATCTCATCGTATCTCATCTCATCGTATCTCATCTCATCGTATCTCATCGTATCTCATCTCATCTCATCGTATCTCATCTCATCGTATCTCATCGTATCTCATCGTATCTCATCGTATCTCATCTCATCTCATCGTATCTCATCTCATCTCATCGTATCTCATCTCATCGTATCTCATCTCATCGTATCTCATCGTATCTCATCTCATCTCATCGTATCTCATCGTATCTCATCTCATCGTATCTCATCTCATCGTATCTCATCTCATCTCATCTCATCGTATCTCATCTCATCTCATCGTATCTCATCTCATCGTATCTCATCTCATCTCATCGTATCTCATCTCATCGTATCTCATCTCATCTCGTCTCATCGTATCTCATCGTATCTCATCTCATCTCATCGTATCTCATCTCATCGTATCTCACCGTATCTCATCTCATCTCATCTCATCGTATCTCATCGTATCTCATCGTATCTCATCTCATCTCATCTCATCTCATCGTATCTCATCTCATCTCATCGTATCTCATCTCATCTCATCGTATCTCATCTCATCTCATCGTATCTCATCTCATCGTATCTCATCTCATCGTATCTCATCTTATCTCATCTCATCTCATCGTATCTCATCTCATCGTATCTCATCTCATCGTATCTCATCTCATCTCATCGTATCTCATCTCATCGTATCTCATCTCATCGTATCTCATCTCATCTCATCATATCTCATCTCATCTCATCTCATCTCATCGTATCTCATCATATCTCATCGTATCTCATCATATCTCATCGTATCTCATCTCATCTCATCATATCTCATCTCATCTCATCGTATCTCATCATATCTCATCTCATCTCATCATATCTCATCTCATCGTATCTCATCACATCTCATCTCATCATATCTCATCTCATCTCATCTCATCGTATCTCATCATATCTCATCTCATCTCATCTCATCGTATCTCATCTCATCTCATCGTATCTCATCTCATCTCATCTCATCATATCTCATCTCATCGTATCTCATCATATCTCATCTCATCTCATCTCATCTCATCTCATCTCACCTCGCCTCCTTCTCAACGCACTCACTTGTTCTGCTTGCGCAGCAGCAGGCGGATGTGGTTGAACTCCGGTCTCTCCGTCGGCTCCTCAGCCCAGCAGCGCTGCATCAGCTGACCCAGCTCAGGGCTGTGGCTCTGGGGGTCGACGGTCGGTCTGAGGCAGGGCCACTCGCCCAGAACCACCCGGTCCACGATCTCTGCGGGGGGGCAGAGATGGTTCAGATGCTCTTACGGAGGTTTGGGGGAAGCAACCACAAATACACGGATGGGTGGTTAATAAACTGAGCGTCGAAAATGTGATGAACAGAAGCCAAACTGGACCGAGGAGAAACTTTAATGGATGAAGCTGCCAAAAGAAAGAGGAAGTAGAAAAGGATGTTAATTATAATAAATAATAATAACAGAAATAATAAAGTGGTTGTCTTGAGAAGTGATCTCCCTTTTTGAATTGCCACAAAAACTGATTTTAATTAATTATGGAAGAAAATATCATGAAAAGCAATTGCAGGACCCATACACAGTATTCTATACTGATAATATTAGTATCAGTATAGAATACTGATTATAATATATAAGTATTCAACACAAAATGAAAGTTTCTTACAGTAACTTTGAAGAGAACGGTCCGTTTAAAGTGCACTTCACAGACCAAGTGTCCTCGCACCTTGCGTCCTCCGTCCTACCTTTGGGGCTGAGTGGGCATCCCTCCAGGTAAAAGGCTCCTCGGCGCAGCGCCACCTCCTGGAGGACGATGCCGAAGCTGTGGACGTCTCCTTTCTGAGTCCCCTGAAGAGGAGGAGCCTCCATCCTGAGCAGCTCCGGAGCCATCCACAACCTCTCTGCAGGAGCAGAGAGGTTTACATGAAGCTACAACGGCTCACGAGTATGTCGCGTGACATCTGTTGCTGTTTGAATGTTTGGTGATATTTGGTACCAGTTTTAGACGCTGCATTTTATTGATGGAAAGTTGTTGTACAGCAGCTTAGGAGACATTTAAAGGAATCTAAAATATACATTTTGTATAAATGTCTGTTCCTTGTAGTTCTATTTGTCAGTCAATAGATTAGGGATGTCGTCCGTAGGGATGTTTGCCTCTCTCAAATATAATGGAACTAGATGTCACTCGGATTAAAATTACAATTAAAAAGTCAACACGAATGAATCTTTCCAGAAAAAGATTAAATAATATCTTATGTAATCTACTTTTAAAAACTTCTAGCATCGTATTATTCTGCAGATCCACAAAGAACAGTCTTTGTACAAACTACGTAATGTTTCGGAACCGAAAAAAATACATTTGCAAATAATATCAACTTCATCTTTTTATGTCAATAAAGCAAAACTAGTAAAAGGAAGTAAGACGTAAACAGGCTGAACCGTAACGTTAGATAGCTCAGGGAGGCTAGGTGAGCTAGCATTGTCGAGTGAAAACCAGACGTCAACCTTCGGACTCCTCTGGTTGTATAGAAGTCTATAGAAAATGACTCTACTTCTCTCTTGATTTATTCCCTCAGTAAACATTGTAAACATGAGTTTATGTCTCAATCTCTAGTTTCAAGTCTTCTTCAATACAGCATGATGTTCATTTAGTACATGATGGTCCATTTAGAGTCACACAGACCATAAAGCAGGGGATGCTTTAGGGCGGGGCTACTGTGATTGACAGGTCTCTAACAGACCATAAAGCAGGGGACGCTTTAGCTTTTCTCATGTTTTACTCCGTTGCAGTAGTAGTTGCAGTAAAGATGGAGACTCACGGGCGTAGTAGGCGTGAGCGTCTTGTCCAGAGTCGCTCTCGGATCTGAAGCTGGACAAACCGTAGTCGGTGATCTTCAGGACGAAGCGGTTGTCCACGACACAGTTTGACGACTTGAGTTTACCGTGAGACACGATGACGCTGTTGTGGAGGAACACCATGCCCTGTAGAGAAGGGGGGGGGTCATAACTCAATATATATATCGATAAATATATCTATAAATATCGATAAACTATAGACATTAGCAGTGAAGGATGAGGAAGATGAAACATGAAACATGAACTAAAGAACCTTGACGATGTCGTTGATGAGAGAATATTTGAACATCCAGTCCAGAGTGATGCTGTCGTTCTCCAGGATGTCCTGAAGACACAAGACACACACTGTTAACAGACAGACAGAGAGACAGACAGAGAGACAGAGGGAGAGACAGAGAGACAGACAGAGAGACAGAGGGAGAGACAGAGAGACAGACAGAGAGACAGAGGGAGAGACAGAGAGACAGACGGAGAGACAGAGGGAGAGACAGAGAGACAGACGGAGAGACAGAGGGAGAGACAGAGAGACAGACGGAGAGACAGAGGG
>CM051695.1:28239930-28247430 GCA_028022725.1 Lycodopsis pacificus
CGGCACAGAGAGCTGTAATCTGATCTCCTCCCTCTGTCAGTCATGGATGTTATCTCTGATGAAGTCTTATTGGCCCGCCTCCTTCCCTCCTTTTCCTTCTCTTTCATCCTCCCTACTTGTATCAGCCTCTATTGAGTATTAATATGCATTGCAATACTATATATGCAATACTGCAAGACAGTGTGTGTGATCATACATGCAAACATCTGTATTGTTTGTTTTGTATTTTCTTAGACGGATATCTTTATTGCTTCTTATATTTTTGTTATTATATGTATACTGTGTTATATATATTTTACATGTTTTTTCATATTTCATATCCATTTTTTATTTTTATCCCAACAAAAGTGTTTTTACACAAATGTACTTTTAACCGGTGTGACAATAAACATCTTCAATCTTATCAATTCTGACTTAAAATGAGCAAAAAGAAATAGAGACAGAGCGCAACGGGTCACACTGTGAACCAACAGTTAGGTTTAGTCAACTAAACCAACAGTTAGGTTTAGTCAACTAAACCAACAGTTAGGTTCAGTCAACTAAACCAACAGTTAAGTTTAGTCAACTAAACCAACAGTTAGGTTTAGACAACAACACCAACAGTTAGGTTTAGTCAACTAAACCAACAGTTTACATAAGTTTACAGACTCTTACTAGAACACGAGGTACAAACATCAACACAGCGCGCTCATTAAAAGCTTCCTCTGCTGCACCACCTGTTGGTGAAACAAGTTGCACATAAAACCTTTAATGTTTCTAATCAAACATTAACCGCGTCCTAGAAAGCTGGTTTCTTTTTCACAACATCTGTGGAACCCGTTGCTCCCTGCTGCGTCTGTTTCACGCTCTTTACTTTAAAAGCCAAACAGACCCGTGGCAGATCTGTTTTGGTCCTGGAAAACATGTTGCCTAGCAACCAGGATCACCTCATCCTGGTGTTTATAATAATCGGCTTATAAATCAAACATTAGGAAAAAAAAGGCTGACAAATCTCATTACATCGTCCGAGCTCCTCCGACGCACGCCGTCAGGACACACTCGGTGCACACACACGCGCACTCGCACACACGCACGCACGCACGCACGCACGCACGCACGCACACGCACACACACACACACACACACACACACACACACACACACACACACACACACACACACAGGATAATCTACGGCAGCCAGGAGGAGACATAAAGCACATTACATAATGTCTGTCTGCTTCCCCTCCAGGTCGTTCCTATCTTTGTGAACCACAGAGTCCTTTCTGAGGAAAGGAGCTCGACTCTCGGAGCGACTGAAACTGTGTGAGAGGAAGCTGTCGGTGATCCTGGAGGTTTAACTCAGATTAGAGATTCTCAAGATTCACTACTATGAAGCTTGTTCTTATCGTATCGATTGGTTTATTGTTTCCTCTGTTGTCCTGATTCATCAGTTTGAATTTGTAGTTTGTCTTGCTTTTGTTGGGCTCTCTGTTGTTATATCGCTTCGCTTTGATTTTGTCTGTGAAACATGAAGTCTGTGCTGACCAGCAGGCCTCCATCTTCACAAAGACCTTCAACCGATCACTGGAGCTGTGTGAAGTCCTTCCTGCTTCAAACGCTCCACCATCATCCTGGTCCCCAAGAAATCCTCCATCACAGGATTCATGACTACAGGCCGTCGCCCTGATGTCTGTGGTCATCAAGTCCTTTGAGAGACTGGTGTTGACCCACCTGAAGGACATCACAGGACCCCTGCTGGACCCCCTGCAGTTTGCCAGGGTCATATGAAGGGTTCCGTTTGTGGACTTCAGCTCCGCGTTCAACACCATCATCCCGGAGATACTCCACCCAAACTCTCCAGCTCACTGTGCAGCCTCCACATGTTGTGGATCACCAACCTCCTGACTGACAGGACGCAGCAGGTGAGGCTGGGAAACACCACATCCAGCACCCGGACCATCAGCACTGGACCCCCCAGGGCTGTGGTCCAGCACCCGGACCATCAGCACTGGACCCCCCAGGGCTGTGGTCCAGCACCCGGACCATCAGCACTGGACCCCCCAGGGGTGTGGTCCAGCACCCGGACTATCAGCACTGGAGCCCCCAGGGATGTGGTCTCTCCCCGCTGCTCTTCTCCCTCTACACCATCGACTGCACCTCAGAGGACCCAACGGTCAAACTCCTGAAGTTCTCAGAGGACACAACGGTCATCGGCTCATCAGGGACGTGATGAGTCTGCGTACAGACGGGAGGCTGAACAGCTGGTCCTCTGGTGTGGTCAGAACAACCTGGAGCTGAACAAGCTCAACACTGTGGAGATGACAGTGGACTTCAGGAGGAGCCCCCAACACTGCCCCCCCTCAACATACACAACAACACCGTGTCTGCTCTGGAGACCTTCAGGTTTCTGGGATCCACAATCTCCCGGGACCTGAAGTGGCTCCCAACATCGACACCATCAGGAAGAAGACCCAGCAGAGGATGAACTTCCTGCTCCAGCTCAGGAAGTTCAACCTGCCTCAGGAGCTGCTGATCCTGTTCTACTCAGCCATCATCCAGTCTGTCCTCTGCTCCTCCATCACTGTGTGGTTTGGATCGGCCACCAAACAGGACAGAACAGACTGCAGCGGACCGTCAGGTCTGCAGAGGATCACTGGTTCCAGCCTGCCCTCCATCCTGGACCTGTTCACCTCCAGAGTCAGGAAACGGGCTCTGGCCAAAACCACCAGACACAGGAACAGCTTCTTCCCACTGGCCGTCACTCTCATGAACAATGAATAGGTTATACTGCACTATTACCACCACTTACAACTCATGCCATAGTCTATAGGTTGATGTTCACATGTATGTATATATATGAACACTTTTTCTCTTGGATATATATTTATACTTGTATTATAGCTAAATGTTTATACCTACATCCGTTCTACTTGTTTTGCTGCCCTTTCTGATTCTTTATACATATATTTTCTTGTTTATTGTGAATTTGTGTTTGTGCATTGAGAGCGGAGCCATGTATGCGTAAGCACACATGGCCAATAAAGCTGATAAAGCTGATTCTGAATAAAGTGCAGCTGCTCAACCTCGTCGTCGGAGAGGCCGAACAAAAGAGTGGAGGAGAGGAAGCACTTCCTGTCTTCATGTCATTGGTCGAAGTCAGAGTTTGGGTTCATTTTACTTCTTTAAAGGAACAACATGGATGATTTTATTGAAACATGGTGCTATAAGGATGCAATAAAGTAAAGTTTAAGACTCACTGTTTGTTCATTTGTTCTATGTATTCTCATGAGGACAATGTTTTGTTCTTTCATGTGTTTTTTAAATAAAGGTTTGTAAAAACTCTTCTCTCTCTCTCTCTGTCTCTCTCTGAGTGGCAGGAGCGTGGAGTTGGCGGAGCGTGATTGAGAGCGTTAAAATAGTGATTTTCCGATCTTTTCTTCACGGGGTGATGTTGGGTGTGATGGTGTAGTGGGGTGTGATAGTGTGATGTTGGGTGTGATGGTGTAGTGGGGTGTGATGGTGTAATGTTGGGTGTGATGGTGTAGTGGGGTGTGATGGTGTAATGCTGGGTGTGATGGTGTAGTGGGGTGTGATGGTGTAATGTTGGGTGTGATGGTGTAGTGGGGTGTGATGGTGTAATGCTGGGTGTGATGGTGTAGTGGGGTGTGATGGTGTAATGTTGGGTGTGATGGTGTAGTGGGGTGTGATAGTGTAATGTTGGGTGTGATGGTGTAGTGGGGTGTGATAGTGTAATGTTGGGTATGATAGTGTAGTGGGGTGTGCAGGGTGTACGGGGTTCTTTTTGTACTTTTTTATCTGGTTTTTGGGTCTTTTTGAGCGGATTGCAGCCGGGCAGCAGGTGCTGTCGGCGTGCTAACCGCTACCATGCGCCTGACGGAGCTAACCCGAGAACACGGCGTGAAGATCCCCCCGCTGTTCGGGTGTTCGGTGGAGGAGGTCAGCCTGGCAGTAGGCGAGCTTGTCGGCCACAGCCGCGTGAAGTCGCAGCGCGGATGAACAGCGCTGTGGTCGTCTTTCTAGACAGCGTGGAAGCTGCGGAGGTGGTGGCGGAGAACGGGGTCGAGGTGGGCGAGCGTTTCCTCCCCGCTCATGCGCTCAGCTCACCGGCGGTGAAAGTCTTAGTGTCGAACGTTCCTCCGTTCATTAGGAACGAGGACATCATCAGAGAGCTGGCCAAACACGGGAAGGTGGTGTCTCCGGTTAGGAGGATGTCTTCTGGTTTTAAGTCCCCGCTGCTGAAACACGTAGTGTCTCACAGGAGACATGTCCTCATGATCCCCAGCAACAGGAGCAGGGAGGTGAACCTCGTGTTCAGAATCACTGTCGAGGACTTTGACTATGTAATGTTTGCGAAGACTGATGATTTGAAATGTTACAGCTGTGGGAAAGAAGGGCATATGAGCAGGGATTGTTCTGGGAAAAACGGTTCTCATGGAGACCAGAACCAGAACGGCACTGAGGAGGACAGAGGGGACAGGCAGGAAGGACAGGAGGGAACAAGTGGGGCTCAGGGGGCGAGGGTGGAGGAGACAACTGTGGCCCAGGAGGCGAGGGCGGAGGAGACGGGTGTGGCCCGAGAGGTGAGGGTGGAGGAGCTGGGTGTGGCCCAGGAGGTGAGGGTGGAGGAGACAAGTGGGTTACAGGAAGTGAGGGAGAGTGCTGGGGGACAGGTGGAGTCAGGTAGTGAGGTGGATATGGAGGAAGACGAGGAGCAACTCAAAGTTCCTCGTCTGAAGAGAAAGAAGGGGGGAAATAGTGGAAACTCACAGGCCAAAAAGGTGGCAACGACAGCGAGTATAGGAGCAGCGGGGGGGGAGCCCAGTCTGGAGAAAGACTCTGAATCCGGTCTGGAGGAAGACGCTGCTGCTGAAAGTGAGCTCTCTGAGCAAGAGGCTGGCAGCTGTAAGGACTAGGGTTGCAAAATTCCGGGAATATTCAAAGCTGGAAAGTTTCCATGGGAATTAACGGGAATATACGGGAATTAACGGGAATTAACGGGAATAAACTGGAAATTGTGTGGGTAATTTATACTTTCTGCGGTCCAAGGTCATTGATGACTGCTTTCAGCTCATCAGCAATGTAGAGGCCTGTGTGTCTGTTGTCCTTTGTGTTTGTGCTCTTAAAGAAGACTGGTCGAGGGGTGGAGACGATGTAGTTGATAATTCCTTGTCCCCGGACATTCGACCAACCATCAGAGATGACTGCAATGCAGTCTGCTTTATCAATGGTTTGCTTGACCTTTGCTTGCACTCTGTTGAACTCTCCATCCAGCAAATGAGTAGATAAAGCATGTCTGGTGTGTATGCTGGGCGAAGAACATTCAGAAATCTCTTCCAATAGACATTGGCTGTGAGCATCAGAGGTGAGCCAGTTGCATACACTGCTCGAGAAAAACATTCATCAGCATTTCTCTGGCTAGGTTCATCCATTGAGTCAAAATATCCTTTTATTACAGAACAACCAGGAGCTGTTGAGAGGGTTTCTGATGAAGCTGAATCATTTTCACTTCGAATGGAAGCAGAGGAAGTGGAACTCTTGTCTGGGGTTACTTGATTTGAGCCCTTAGGAAACTTTGGGCAATTTACTATGTGCTTCTGCATCTTTGTGGCATTCTTCACATAGCTCTTTGCACAGTATTTGCACATGTACACAGCCTTTCCTTGTACATTGGCTGGGGTGAAATGTCTCCACACATGAGACTGTGCACGTGGCATTGTTCTGTAGAATAAAATGATAAAAAAGCTTGTAAAAAACACTAATGCAATGCCAGAGATATAAATAGTTAGCTAAACAATTGGAATCGTCTTTAAAAAGATTTGACAATTGATGGATAAATGAATAGAAATAGGCTAGATGAACAGATGAACAACCCTCAATTAGCATGCTAATATATCTCCCCCAGTAGTATCATCACAACTTACCTGACTAGTCCTTGGGCTCATATGCAGTAGTGTGGCCTCAATAGCCCTGCTGCAGTGTGCTGGGGGATTATCTGTGCATGTGACTGAAGAGTGCACTGTGCATGTGATGGAAGAATGCACAGTGCAGGGTTGAAATTCAAAGTGCAGAGTGTGCTCCATTACATACATCTTTAAAATATAGTTTTGAGTGACTTTTTTATTGCTCAGCGTTTAATTTGCGGTAAAAAAATTTTTTTCAAAATTCAAAATTTGTTTTTTCAAAATTCCCAAAATTCCCGAGCTAAACTTCCCATGGAAATTTTCCGGAAATTTACCGGAAATTTACCAGAAATTTTCCACCCCTTTGCAACCCTAGTAAGGACTCTGAAAGCTACAGCGTGGAGGAGATACAGGAGTATCTGCGGAGAAGCAAGAACGTGAGAGGAGCCAAGGTGGAGGACTACCTCTCTGACAAGGAGAAGCTCTCCAGCTCGGCCAGATCACTCATGAGAAGCAAGGACAGAGGAGGTCTCACGAAGCAGGAAGGCTTCAGACTGAAGAAGATAGTTCGGACAATAAGGACAGAGATGAACAATGATGGAGCCAAGTGACGAGACCGGAGCCCACGTGCTCACACCGGCTGTTTCACGGACCGCTGGTGGACGGAGCCAGGACGGCAGGACTCAGGTCTCAGCAGCATGCTGGGACCCTCTGAGGACTCAGGTCTCAGCAGCATGCTGTGACCCTCTGAGGACTCAGGTCTCAGCAGCATGCTGTGACCCTCTGAGGACTCAGGTCTCAGCAGCATGCTGTGACCCTCTGAGGACTCAGGTCTCAGCAGCATGCTGGGACCCTCTGAGGACTCAGGTCTCAGCAGCATGCTGTGACCCTCTGAGGACTCAAGTCTCAGCAGCATGCTGTGACCCTCTGAGGACTCAGGTCTCAGCAGCATGCTGTGACCCTCTGAGGACTCAGGTCTCAGCAGCATGCTGGGACCCTCTGAGGACTCAAGTCTCAGCAGCATGCTGTGACCCTCTGAGGACTCAGGTCTCAGCAGCATGCTGTGACCCTCTGAGGACTCAGGTCTCAGCAGCATGCTGTGACCCTCTGAGGACTCCAGGTCTCAGCAGCATGCTGTGACCCTCTGAGGACTCAGGTCTCAGCAGCATGCTGTGACCCTCTGAGGACTCCAGGTCTCAGCAGCATGCTGTGACCCTCTGAGGACTCAGGTCTCAGCAGCATGCTGTGACCCTCTGAGGACTCAGGTCTCAGCAGCATGCTGTGACCCTCTGAGGACTCAGGTCTCAGCAGCATGCTGTGACCCTCTGAGGACTCAGGTCTCAGCAGCATGCTGTGACCCTCTGAGGACTCAACCGGCGGAGCAGGAGGATCCTGAACTCCTGAACTCCTGACTCCTGACACTTTCCAGATCTTGGATTAATTGCGGAGCTGAATGGACTCAACGTTCCGTGTACACATTATGAAAAGAAGCTACTTTGATTGTTTTTTGTTTTTGTTTGTTTTGAAGAGTTGCTTCTAATGCATTGCCACGGCAATGCATTAGAAGCAACTCTTCAAAACAATTTAAAGTAAAATAA
>CM051695.1:28249930-28254930 GCA_028022725.1 Lycodopsis pacificus
CTGGTGGAGGAGCAGCAAAGAGGTGGAGAGCAGGACGAATAAACACACATGTGACCTCCGGTGTCCACACGAGGACTGAAGCTTCAGACGGGGAGGGGACACGATGCCACAAAGAAACACAAAAAAGTGGAAAACGCTGCCAATCGGGAAAAAAAGTCGACGGAAATGTTTTGGGCTGAGGTGGAGAAGTTGGTGTCGATAAACAAAGTGCAATGAAAGCAGTTTGTGAATAAATCCCTCCACGACAGAGACAGAGACACAAGATGTGTGTTCAGCGATTATACATGAAACCAACAGAAGAAGAACCAGACTCCTCCAGCTCTTCACGCCTCGTCCTCTGAAACATCCGGCTGAAAGAACCCGTCCCCGTCCCGTCCCGTCCCGTCCCGTCTCGTCCTCGTCCCCGTCTCCGTCCCCGTCTCCGTCCCCGTCCCGTCCCCGTCCCGTCCCCGTCTCTTCTTTATCTCCAGCTCGGTGACGTCCGCCAGTAGAGTAGATATCGTACAGAGTGCAGACGGTACCAGCTTTCTACTTTGCTCTCAAGTTCACATTTGTGACCCACAAACACAGAACCTACATCAGCGTCGGGCCGAGTCTCGTCTCTCTGGCGACGCCCACATGCTGCTGATGGGACTCGTGGTTTTTGTGTGAAGGGGTTGGACAGGTGGTTTGGTGTGTGCGCTGGTGGTTCTCCGTGTGAAGCCAGATGTTGAAGCTGATTTATTTGTCATGAGATAAATCGTTTAGATGCACATTAATGCATGCATTCATACACATGACTGTGTAAATAGATGCTTTAAAACGTATATGAATAATGCTTTCATGATTCATTGAGGTAGTTATAGTCGTTCGTTCACTGCGGACTACGTGCTTCCTCATACTATGCTTCATAACCTGCAGTTATATTAAAGTGTTACTCTGCAGCATTATTTCAGGTTCTTATTGACGTTCGGGACAAACTGTCGTCTCTTCTTCTTCTTCTTCTTCTTCTTCTTCTGCAGTGTTTAAAATGGCACCGACTTACTCAGCTGTTTATCTCCATCAACCAATGAACTCCCACCCCCCCTCCCCGACCTTCTGACCCTTCAAAATAAAACACCACCACCTGTGTGTGTGTGTCTGTGTGTGTGTGTGTTTGTGTCTGTGTGTGTGTGTGTGTGTGTGTCTGTGTGTGTGTGTGTGTGTGTGTGTGTGTGTCTGTGTGTGTGTCTCTGTGTGCGTGTGTGTGTGTGTGTGTGTCTGTGTGTGTGTGTGTGTGTGTCTCTGTGTGTGTGTGTGTGTTTGTGTGTGTGTCTGTGTGTGTGTGTGTGTGTGTGTGTGTCTCTGTGTGTGTGTGTGTGTGTGTGTGTCTGTGTGTGTGTGTGTGTCTCTGTGTGTGTCTCTGTGTGTGTGTGTGTGTGTGTGTGTGTGTGTGTCTCTGTGTGTGTGCCTGCATCTCATGAACAGACTCCTGAACGCAGCATCAGGACCAAGTGGAAACAATTTCCCCGTGACATCTCCGGAAACGTGAGAGAGCGAGAGCTGAACTGATCTCTGAGACGAGGAGGCCGAGCGGCGCCCTGTTCTCCGTCCTTTCCCTGTTTCTCTTCGTGGTGTTGTGTTGAATGAGTGGTAAGGAGGTGAGGAGGTGAGGAGGTGAGGAGGTGTCACTCCACCGCTCTGGCCTTATTTATTCTCTTATTGTGAAGGAGCAGAGCAGGACTCAGGCGAAGGCGTTCTCATTATTTATTTTTGTCGTCTCTGAAACCGCTGACATCATCTGGCTGGCGTTTGACGAATGAAGCGGTGATGGACGACGCTTCTTCGTCCAGCTCCTCTCTGCTGTCTGCAGCGTCAGTATTTCCCCTTTTGGGTGGAGGTCAGAGGTCAGCGCTCGTCAAGATAAACGGGTTCTTTTGGAGGTAAAACGTGAATCTTTACTGTGAGGAAACAAGACGTAGATCACGAAGCGTTTATTGCTAATGTACGCTGCACATACAAGGAATGTGTATGATGTAGGCTGATGATGATGGAAGATTAACAAAAAACTGCAGAAATATCTCGACAGGTCGTAGAAAGATGACTTCTGATCTTTAACTCCGTGTTTATTTCGTCCTTCGAGCAGTAAAATCTCCCGAAAGGTTCGATTAAATGAACTTTTATTTCACTTCGTCCTTTCTGGTTTCTTTTCTTTGTTGAAAACAACATATTGACGTCCCGGGTGCGACAGTAACCAAGGGGGGAGGGGCTTAGCAAAGGGTCAGCGTGTAGCCCCGCCCTAAAGCATCCCCTGCTTTATGGTCTATTAGAGACCTGTCAATCACTGTGTAGCCCCGCCCTAAAGCATCCCCTGCTTTATAGTCCATCAGAGACCTGTCAATCAGCGTGTAGCCCCGCCCTAAAGCATCCCCTGCTTTATGGTCTGTGTGACTCTAAATGGACCATCATGTACTAAATGAACATCATGCTGTATTGAAGAAGACTTGAAACTAGAGATTGAGACATAAACTCATGTTTACAATGTTTACTGAGGGAATAAATCAAGAGAGAAGTAGAGTCATTTTCTATAGACTTCTATACAACCAGAGGAGTCGCCCCCTGGTGGTCACTAGAGAGAATGCAGCTTTAACACGTGAAGTCGGAGCGCTGCTGGTTCTGGTTGTTGCACCGTCATGAAATGAGTTCCCTCAGACCTTCTCTGAGTCGAACGTTTGTACTTCCTGCCGTGCTCTCGTATCAGAGCAGCACATTCTGTACATTCTTCAGAGGTTGCGTAGAAACTGGCCTCAGCTGAGTGTGCAGCGTTACAGATACGAGCTCTGAGAGAAGCTCTCTGAAGAAGAGGGAAACACAACACGACGACAACCAACAGAAGCAGGTTGAAGGTCCCCATTTATCTCAGTCAGCACATTTCAGGATTTAACCATGAAGCTGCTCAGAGGTCTGTGAAGTTCAGACCCGAGGCCGTGAAGCGTGGAACAACAGCTGCATTGAGTCATTCCTGCTCGTGTGTTTCTTGGCGTCTCTTTGTCTGCAGTGGATGAGAACGTTTCATGAACCGTGTTACGTTAGACTCCCTCACAGCACAGTGAGACGTTAAATCAACTAAATCTCAACTTTCTGCTGATGAACACTTTTTCTTACATTTTAAATGACGTGAATGTTTTCATGCCTTCGGTGCCGATGAGTATTTCAGACCTGAGGAAGGTCGCTGTAGAGAAACGTCACTAAACACCCGGCGGTGAGCGGACGGTTTATTCGTTCTATGAATCAACAGAACCGAACACAGAATGAAATCCCTCCTTCTGTGGTCAAAACGACACAGAAGACAATAGAAATCAAAGACAATGTGTAGAAACGATGCACTGACCGTGGAAGGTTCGATTCCACATCCTCTTGGTGACCACTTTCCCCGGAGGCCGGCCGGCGGACACGGTCTCGTTCAGAGCGTGCGTGTAGAGCATCAAACCGTCGTAGAATCCTCCGGCGATGATGTTCATCTGGACGCACGAAGAGGAACAAACGGCGTTCTGTTTCATTCTGACAGTTCTCTCTCTCAGTCCCTCTTTCCCCCACTTCAGAGTTCATGTCTGTTTCCTGGCTGACTACTTTCTGTCTTTAACTTTTTATACGTCGGAGAGAAAACAAATCGTTTTCATTGTAAAGTCCGACAACGAATTCAGCACATCTCACTTCTGTGATCACAAACAGACTCTGATTGCATCTGAATCGCTTTTGAAACGGCTCCACTGGAAAAAACGAACTGCCTCCATCGTCTTCAGAGGAAAATCAATGCATGATTACCCACAATGCTCTCTGTTACCTGTAGTGATTTGGGATCTGACTGTTTGAGAGGAACACAAGCTTTGATCCCGGCCAGTTCTATTCACGTACAAGTCTCTCCAGGCGGCGTTTAGAAGTGTAGTTTCATGAGGTACTTCTACACAGTCAGCGCATTATACAGTAGATGGAGCAAACCAATGTTCTGACTGTGGACGTGTTTCAGACTCACGATCAGTTTAAGTGAACGCTTCATTAAGAATGTTTCACCTCTTTAAGTCCTCTGTTATCTTTGATCTCTACAAACACACCAGACTCCAGCCACAGAAACAGTGATCTGATGTGTCGTTTGTTTCATTGGGAGACTTTGGTGAATCCGAACTAAAACACCAAACAACAGGAACTAACAGCTGGAGGCAGCGGTGGACCAACATGTGGTCTGAGACGTAGAATTACTGTTACTTTGTCAAAGGAGTCTGGAGTCTTTGAAAAGAGCACAGTCTTCTGACAGGTAGTAGTTTTTTGCAACCAGTGAACAGGAAGTGACCATATCTGGACTGAGGAGGCGTGACATAGAGACCTGTCAATCAGCGTGTAGCCCCGCCCTAAAGCATCCCCTGCTTTATGGTCTATTAGAGACCTGTCAATCAGCGTGTAGCCCCGCCCTAAAGCATCCCCTGCTTTATGGTCTGTGTGACTCTAAATGGACCATCATGTACTAAATGAACATCATGCTGTATTGAAGAAGACTTGAAACTAGAGATTGAGACATAAACTCATGTTTACAATGAAATAGAAACGCGCCGCTAGCAACGCGCCGCTAGCAACGCGCCGCTAGACATGAGAAGCTTCACTAGAATCACAATGTGTTGCTAGAAACGTGTTGCAAAAAATGCGCTAGATTTCGCTAGAGATGCAATGCGTCGTGTCCCAAGAAATTGGTCGCAAGAGATGCTCTGCTAGAAACACGTCACTAGGAATGTACAGCGCAGACGACGCGTCGGTAGAAATGGGACGCGTTGCTAGAAACGGATCGCTGCAAAATGTCAATGTCACACTTTGGCCGCCAATCAAATAAAGCAAGAGGCGTCTTTACTCATTACCACTAAACCTCCTGTTGTGATGCTGGTAGATGTGGTAGGGCTAGCTAGCCAGTTAGCTGTAAGAGAGCTACGCAGTATTTGAGAGAAGAGGGATTGATATCTCATGTTGTGATACGTCTCTTTAATACGAGCTACGCT
>CM051695.1:28259930-28263305 GCA_028022725.1 Lycodopsis pacificus
AGAGGTGCTGCGTAACATCTGGAGGTGTCAGGCGCTCAGAACTAGAGGTGACGTCTCCAGCAGCAGGTTTTCATCAGCAGTCACTCATGAACTCTCATTGTGTAACGGCGAGAAGCAGAAGATCCTTTGTGGTCTGGCTGAAGGCGCTCTGGTGAGCAGTGAGCTCCAGCTGCTACAGCAACGTGACAGATTCACGTTCCCTCCTCTGCTGCTCGCCTCGGTTCATGTCGGAGCTGCAGGTCGTCAGCTTTCATTGAACCTGTTTCTGTCCTCGCACAGCAACCAATCAGAGGACTGATGCTGCTGTTCTTCTGCTGACGACTTGTGAGAAAGTGGTCGTCCACTTTTATTTGTCGTGAGAGAACTGGAGACGTGTGTGAAGAGCTGCCTCTCTAATTCTATCTCAAGATTATTGGTTCATGACACCACAGACAACAATATAATGTGCAATGCTTTTGGTCCGTTTCTTCCATAACTCGTCTTCTTTCATACTAGAGGAAATAAAACGCTCATTTCATTATTTTGTCTGTTTGTTAAATTGACCAGAAGTTACCATCACATAATGCCTCATCTGCATAATGAAACACAACATTTCAGAAAAGTGTCTCGATGTCAGTAATTAACTGGGGAAGTTTCATCTACATTATTATTTATTTATATATATTAAAACCATTCTGACGAAGCTGAACCTGTCCTTCACTATCATTGTTATTATTGTTGTTATTATGAATATATAATATTGTGTAGGATGGTAAAGTGAGTCTGTAAAGTCGGTTTGCTGTGTGACATGGAGTCAGGTGTGTGCGCATCATGAGTGGGGAGCTGGAGCTGCTGGTACCTGGAAGGCCTCCCGGGCGACGCCGTCGTCCTCGTCCCCGCGGGCCCACGGCCGCCCGTGTTTGGAGTTCAGACTTTCCCCGAACACGTCGATGTAGAAGAAGACGTACTGCTCGTGGGGAAGATCCGCCCGACGGAACTCAACCATCAACTTCCTGAAGATGTCGGGGGAGCAGCAGACAAACATGACTGTGAGGGGAAAGAGAGAAACAATGATTTATATTATAGGAAACGTATATCACATCACTGTTTCACCTCTCTATCGGGAGAGAGCTGAAACTGTGTGTTTCATTATGCAAACGAGCCATAATCTAATTATATATAGATATGTATATATATATATATGTTAAGTTTCATACATTTTGAGGACATAAATCTGAAAAATTGATAAAACCAGTTTCAAAATTCTTGTTTCATGTTGTTTTCATATTAGAGTCAAACAGAGAGAGTTTATATCTCTTTATCACTTCACAAATCATAAAATACTGTCAACAGACATTAAAAACATAGTTCTCTCCATGTCGTTATTAATAAATGTATGAGTGAGTGTGTGAGTGAACCTTCAGCACACAGAGAGGAATGAACGAGTGAAGTTTGGTGAATAACTGCTGAAGTGGAGATTTATCATCAGAGTCTGAGAACAAAACTAAGTTTTCTGAAATGTTTTGTTTAAATATGCAAATGAGGCGTTATGTAACAAGACACAAACAGACAAAGTAATAAAGTAAATGTTTTCTTTCCTCGAGTCTGATAGATGACGAGTTATGGAAGAAAAATAGACCAAAAATCTTCAGAGTAAAGATCCACTGAGGAACTGAGTCCTCGTGTGTTTGTGAATAGACGCTGCTGATCGTTCTGTGAGAGGAATAATCAATAACAACATGGAGGACACCCACAGCGTGCGCGTGTGTGTGCGTGCGTGTGTGTGCGTGCGTGCGTGCGTGTGTGTGCGTGCGTGTGTGCGTGCGTGCGTGTGTGTGCGTGTGTGTGCGTGTGCGTGTGTGTGCGTGTGCGTGTGTGTGTGTGTGCGTGTGTGTGCGTGTGTGTGCGTGTGCGTGCGTGTGTGTGCGTGTGCGTGTGTGTGCGTGTGCGTGTGTGTGCGTGTGTGTGTGTGTGTGCGTGTGTGTGTGTGTGTTGTTAGTCACACTGAGATAAATCCATTAAGCCTGTGAGTCGTCAGTAACTGAAACTTTCTATTGAGACTCAGACAGAATCAATATGAAGATGCAGACTTGGTTCTTTTTATTTATTCACAATGTTATCATGATAACTAGAAACTGTATTTCTATAGCACTATTAATGAACCAGATGAAATGTGACACAAAGCTGATTAGTAATTAAATGGTTCACAGATATTTCTGCTCATGAATCCGTCTACTCCTGCAAATGTTCCAGAAAAAGTCCCATTTGTTCAAACTACATTTGACAACTTTCAGTTATTTAGAGTGAAGCCGATGCTTCACGTGTTAAAGCTGCATTCTCTCTAGTGTCCACCAGGGGGCGACTCCTCTGGTTGTATAGAAGTCTATAGAAAATGACTCTACTTCTCTCTTGATTTATTCCCTCAGTAAACATTGTAAACATGAGTTTATGTCTCAATCTCTAGTTTCAAGTCTTCTTCAATACAGCATGATGTTCATTTAGTACATGATGGTCCATTTAGAGTCACACAGACCATAAAGCAGGGGATGCTTTAGGGCGGGGCTACACGCTGATTGACAGGTCTCTAATAGACCATAAAGCAGGGGATGCTTTAGGGCGGGGCTACACGCTGATTGACAGGTCTCCAATAGACCATAAAGCAGGGGATGCTTTAGGGCGGGGCTACAGTGATTGACAGGTCTCTAATAGACCATAAAGCAGGGGATGCTTTAGGGCGGGGCTACACGCTGATTGACAGGTCAACACCAGAGACGTATACGCGTCTCTACGTCCTCCTGGTGAAGTTTTGAGAGAACCACTGTGAGAACTTCTTATTACACGTATTAAACTATTAAACAACTAGTGGACAAAACGTCTGAGCATCGAAGTAGTAAAGTACTCGACCGCAATAAGCCCAGTGCATTCTGGGTGTTGTAGGTTTTCTATATTTTTTACTGAAAGCCCCTTTTCTCTGTTTTCTCTGGTCATTTAGCACCGATTTCACAACGACTTTCACCTCTATCCTGCATCGACAGGATTTAAAAAAGCATCGTTCCAGCGGTGAAATACTTCTTTAAGAGTTATAGTTTGACTCCAGCTCTAGTTCAGCACTGAGTCTCTGTGTCGGAGCTTCAGGAAGTCTCCGTTCCTGTCCCACCTCCTCTATTGTTTCAGGCTTTAATAACCTCTGTGCAGGAAGTGAAGGGTGAAACCACAGAAGCCACGCGGGACTGAAAGCTTTCTAAAATCTGACACCGAGCCGGCAGGACTTCACTGAAACTGAAATCGCTGCACTTTGTTCTCCTCTACCTGATCTAAAAATACTCACTCTGCACATTCTGACCTCTCCGACTCTCATTTTGTTTCCAAATATCAAGAAACTTTTATTTTCATCGG